>QKMV01000692.1:0-11541 GCA_003287335.1 Lednia tumana
AGAATAGTTAGCGAAACGTTGGCAGTTTAGTGTCAGTTAAGTTTTCAGCAGTTTAACCCAATTATTAACAGTTTTTTAAAAAACTATAGTGCGGAAATTAGTCAGGAGATATGAGTCTCAAAAATGTAATAATATTAAAATCACTTCAAAAATACCTGCCTACTCGAACCACGGACCTATTGCTTTCATGGCAACTGCTATACTGATACCACGACCACTGTACCATAGGTTAAATAATGACTGTACTCTGCTTAGCTCAGTGGTAGAGCAGTTGTCATGAAAGCAAAAGGTCCGGGGTTCGATCCTCGAGTAGGCAAGTATTTTTCAAGTGATTTTAATATTCTTCGAACAGAGAGTCTCATTTGTTTCTTAGAGTTCTCCGATCTGGGGGCTTAAAAATGTTATTACCGAGTCTATTTATCTTTCTCTGTGACTCGCAAGTAATTTAAAACAATCTATTTCCCACGACAACGCACCGCCTATTGCCTGGTTATCTCGATATAACTCAGGAAAACTGGGAAAACCGTTGCAACCTATTGACTGTCACCATGGTGCTGACTGATGATGGCTATCCGGAAAATAGTAACTTAATTAATAGGACAGTAATAACGAAGTGTTTACCATGGAACCATCTTAGAAATATGGGACAGTTTTAATTAATTATACAGCAGCAGACAACCCTAAGCAATAATTGTAATTCAGTCGTGTGATTGGCTTTTTTTATTTCACTCGAGCTAAGTAATTTGTTAAATAGGTTCTGATCGGTGGTGTGCATCCTTCAGGCAATTTTTTTTATTGTGCCACCCTAGACTAGCATCCCTAAACTAATTCTTGCATAAAAGCATAGAGGCTCTAAATATGATTTGATGCCTAGAAGTTTTTTTTGTCATATCTCAACTATTTGATATTAGTGTAATTATTTCAATGTCTAGTTGAGTGAATATTGACAAAAATATCTTCAGGAGTGCCGGAAAAGAAATTGTGTTTAAACTATACTACCTATCAGTTCACAAATGCCAGTCACGACGAGGACTCGAGCTCTGGACCTCCAGATTTGCGCTGTGGTGATCTGACCACCGCTCTGCACATTGAACTAGAGTACGCTTTGTAATCGAATCCTCTTGGCTCAATTCTCCAGCCTGTAGCGCCTGCTAGTCAGAGCACCAGAGAGCAAATCTGTTGGACCACGGTTCGAGTTCGATCTAGTTTTCTCTCACCTGTCAACGTGGACGGGGTACGGCTTGTCGATGTGGACGGCGTACGGTTTGGGCACTGCCACGGGATACGGGCGGGGCACTGCCACCGGGTAAGGAGCGGGCACTGCGTACGGCACCCTCTTGATGACGGGAACTGCTACTGGGTGCGGCACTGCATAAGGCACTTCTTTCGTGATCGTTGAGTGGATGGAGACAATTCTAGGTGCCGGAAGTGCCACACGGGGCGCAGCCAAGGCGATTTGGGGGGCGGCGACACCGAAACGGGGGCCGGCTACAGAGAGTCCAGAAACACCGCCGAGAGAAAGACCGGAACCGAGACCGTAGCCTCCGAGGCTTCCATATTCAAGTCCACTGGCGTAACCTAAGTTGCTTCCGTAGCCTAAGTTGCTTCCATAGCCTAAGTTGCTTCCATAGCCTAAGTTGCTTCCGTAACCCAAGTTGCTTCCGTAACCCAAGTTGCTTCCGTAACCTAAGCCTAACACACCGCGTTTGTCGTGTTTCTTGACCACGCCGGCGTTCACACACACGAACAGCAGACACGCACACAACTGTGGACAGAAAACGAAAAGAAAACATATGAGTTTTGTCAGAGTTATGGTTGAGTTTACAGCGTCTAATTTCTCATCCGATTTTTGGGGACACATTCCTTATTCCTTCCTTTGAAGTAATTATATGGCGAGTCCTTGAAGTGTTTAGACCACGCTCTATATAAAATGGTAGGATGGAACATTTTGATGTAATGTTTGAACGAAACAGGTGTCCGAGAACCACGGCGTTTCACTATCCAAATTGAATTCGACACGCTATGTGTCCAATTGATTGGACCGGTAAACAAAGCTTCAGCATAAATCGACCGCATGTGCGCACTTGGGAGTGGATTGCCATCTTATTAATTATCATTAGCGCTTGGATGTTCATGACATTGCATATTTCATTATGCGCACAGATATGAGCACAGAACTAGATATAAATCCGAATTGTGTTGCAGTGTTTCCAAATAAATTACTTTTATTTTGCTTATAACTGCATATTTCAGTAATTTTCAGTTAATGGGGCATATTTGGTCATGTTTAGAGCATAAAGGCATTTTAGAAACGATTTAAATAGGTTTGGCCATAGAATGTTTTTTTTTATTTTGTCTCATTGGATGTTGTAAATTCCATTTTAACTAGTTACCTGCATTTGTTCTCAGCTGAAAAATGTGAACCACTGAGCTCCCCCCCAGCCATTAGCTTCCTAGTACCTACCTGCTTTCAGCAATATCTAGAATGATGCACCTTATTAGAAGGTCATCAGCAGGTCGGTATTTAACCTCCACCATTACTTTAGCTTTTTGCAATGTGCAAGTGCCTGCATGATTTCAGTCGCTTTCCTACACCCTTCCTGTGCAGTGATACTCGTTTATAAAATGCCAAAAGTTAAAGTTTCGGAAAGTGCTAGGCTTAAGAGCTATGTGAATGATTTCGGTAAAAATATTTCAGGACAGATGGAGTCATTATTTTGCAAAGTACGCGAAGTGAAAATTAGTGCGGAAAAGCGTTTTACAGTGTCACAGCTGAATTATGTGCAAAATAAGCAAAATTCTGGTAGGAGAGGACGTTTCCCTGGATTCGGACGAGCCAGCGTTGGAGACCAACGATTTCCCACACTTCAAGTACGCGCTGGTGAGTCGAGCGAAGTTTCTCGCGCTACAAAATTTTGCTTGCGGACAATTGCCGATCGTACTCGTTTGACAATATCAGGATGTCAATTGTCATGCAATGCAATGCTGTTCTAGGTGGACACTGAGGTACGTTTTAGGTATCAATTTGTCAAAACACGAATGCTTAAAAAAAAAGTAAGTACATTTTTTTTTAGGGCATATTTGGGGTTTTTTAAGGGCATACTTGCATGCTTATTTCCTTGTTTTTAAGGGCAAAAACATCTGAGCCCTGGATACCATATTCGATAACCTGGCTGTTGGGCCACAAAATGTGTCTACAGCGTCTTTTTTTTGTATTTCTTTGTGACCCTAAATACAACACTCAAAATAAATGAGAAAATAAATGACAATAGCTAAAATAATTATGGTGTCGTATGTTAGAGACTTCAGTCCCACAAAAGGGAGATTGCATTATTAAATTGAGACGTTAATTGGAATGGCCAAATGGCAACGTCTCCCGACTGAGGGCTAAGGGCCTGAGAGAGGGCTTCACTTTAAAGTTCAATACGTCATAATCGTTGACAAGGTAAGTGAATCTATTTTTTCCGTTCAGTAAATCGCTCAGTGGCTTACATCCAAGTGCAAGTGCAAATAATTGAATGTGCAAATAAGAGTGAATCAAACTGAGCTCCCGAGCACGCTAGCGCGTCGGCTTGGCATTCGGGAGGTCTCGGGTTCGATCCTGGTTGCGTGATTCCGCGATTTCCCACAACTATTCCAAGCAAATACTGGGATAGTTCCTCCACCCCACGAGCAGAGCAGTCTCGTTACTCGCTTCTTTCCATTCCCAGTCCCGCCCGACATGCCGCAAGGCAATTGGGAGCTTGATGTAGTCTTCCCGAAACCAAAATAAAAGGCACGCTAGCCGCGTTTGCCTTGCAATTGGTAGATCCCAGACTCGCTCCTGGTGACCGGTTATCCTGGTTGTGATTTTCCGTGATTTCCTAAGACCGATTCGAAAATCTTTGGAACTTGCAGTTAGTTTTATGTAATCATCCCGATCAGGAAGAAATCTTGTGTTTAAAAACGATTCACTTTAAGGTTGAAATAGGGAAGTAACCAAATTTTAAAGCTAGGTATCATACTAAACCGTTTGCTGTATAAGCAACGTGTAAGAAGTGACACGAAGTCTTCTTGGGCTATAACGACAGCTTTAATTGCAAACTACGCAAGAAATAATGATCAATTACAGTCAAGTAGGTGTTAACAGACCTTGGTACTTCGACACTAAAACAGGTACATTTTGTCCTACATTATTAATTTCAAGACTGAATTAGTTACGTTTCATACAGATTCTAACAAAAAATGTGGCCAACTGCCCTTACGTATGCGTACGAATGACCGTCCTTGACTAATCAGGTTGTAGGAGAAGTATGAAAACCAAGCTCGCGTGTTATAAAGTGAACTCTACTGGTCATCCTTGCCCAGCTACTTGTCACATAATCTAGGTCATCGATTATTGTAACAGAGCACGAAAGAAAGTGATGATGACACAACACATGTAACATAAGCTGTGGATATCATGATCTTGGACCAGACATTTTACGTATTCAGGTATCTAAGTCCGGTTTTTCTCAAAAACGTTTTGAGAAATTAGCTTAATTAGATAATGAGGGCTATGTTTACTTGTGAGTATCCAATGAGAATGACAACGCGATCTATGCTGTAAATCATTAGAAGGCTAATTTTAAATTGATTTAATGTATATGATGAATAGTCTAATAATATTGGTATATTATTCAAAAAAACTGTTAGTACATGGGTTTAACTGCCAAGAAGTTCTAGCAAACAAACTCCCTAGTCCCAACGTTTCGCGAACTATATTGCAAGCTTCCTCATTCGCCTGAATGAATTCCTCATTCACTCTGGGGAAACTTACAATATAGTTCACGTGTTGGGAGTTTGTTTGTTAGAAGTTGTTGGCAGTTAAACCCATTTGCTAACAGTTGTTTTGAAAACTAGTGCTGAGATAAGGAAGAAGACATGATACTTGGTCTATTAAATCACATATGGGTATGGTACCATCGATAGCTACACCGTTAGTGTTAAATCTTTTACAGCTACCAGTAAAGATTTCTGCTCAAACTCAAATGTTAAGGGTTTGACGTTTGAGTGATTGATTTTAATGTGTTTAATATTTTTAACATGGCTAGATGCGGAGGCTTTGCCATCGGGAGGTCCTCGGCTCGATCCTGGTGACCGATTTTTCTTATTCTGGTTTTCCGTGATTTCCCACAACTATTCCCGGAAAATTCTGGGGTTGATCAGCCGTGCGAAGGGCACGGCCGTCTCCTTACCCGCTCCCTTTCAAATTCCGCACTATTACCCGGTCAAGCTGAAGTGCTCTTTTGGTTTTCCCGCAAAAAATATGTCTATATTCGAAAGTTATTACGCTAAATTTGAATTTTAAAAGGCACTTCTGGCGATGATTAACTTGTTAGGTATAAACGGTATAAAATAAATTCCTGTTGGAGTTACTTACAAGCACCTTCATTGTTGATAGTTTACTGGGCACTAGTTACAGATCTACAGATTACGTGGCCTATGTCCACTCTTATATACTAGGCATTACCCCCACCCCATTCACAAAGACCACTACATTTTTGCAATATATTACTTCGACTGAAAAAAAAACACTTTCACTTACTCCAAACAACGATTTTCAAAAACAAAACACCACCACATTTTTGCACAGCAATAGAGAATCCCTTGGAGAATTTGGAGATGAAACTTGCAGCATTGAGTAATTTTGTACGAAAGTGTGTTAGAATAAAGAAAGAGTGATATTTTGAGCGAGATGAAAATTTGGTATACGCTTATTATAATCAAGACAAAATTTGCTTGCTGAAAATCCGTTATTCGCGCCTTCGTTTTGAAATGGGATTAGAATTCCCAAAATTCAAAAATCGATCGAGTTCATAATAGAATTTTTATTGGCCGTTGATATCACTGGGGCTCATTTCCAAAAAACTTCGAGCCATAACTTCGAATTAAAAATGATAATTTGTAATGTTTTTTGATGTAATATTAGATTTCTTAAAATTAAATTTAAATGCATGCTCTATTTTGTGGCATATCCATTATCCAGTATCTATCCTTCCCTTCTCCACACATCATTTTCGTCATAATTGGATCAGCTGCTCTCCAATTTCCACAAACATGGTTCTCCACAACTGAACTAACTACACTGAGTGTCTACCCCCATTGCAGGTGGAATCGGATCGCAAACAGGGTTGAATTAGATACCTAAATCTAGGCTAAAATACAGCATCCACGTACCGAACCAAGCATACAACGATAACAAAATTACATAACAAGAAAATACGTAATAAAATAGCCCGCCAACTTCAGTCATCACCTGCTAACTTTCAGCAGAAAAATAGATTCGGTCAAAAAAATTGTGGTGGTTTTAGGAACAGTCATAACAACATCGATTAACTATGCATCCTATTACCTATAGGTACCGGTTTTATGTCCGCTTGAAATATGTAATATAGTCAAATAAAATGGCCCAAGGGGTAGATCTTCTAGAAAGGCCAAGGGGCAGCAATCGATGTAGGTACAGTCTATACTAGGAGAGAGCACACAGCGTTACACCCACAAAATAGGCTCTCCCGCCATACCTTCCTGTGTTAATTGCCACCATCGCCCCTGGCGGAAAAGTATGCTCTCCCAGTAAATGGAGTGCATGGCGTGTGACGCAATCTTGATCCTTTCTGAATCAAATTACGTTTGTAACGATCGGAGCGATCAGTCACAGTGCACACTGCACAGGTACGCCGTGTATCATTTGGGAGACCGAGATCTCCGATTATGGGAAACCAGACCGAACCGAATGTCGCCATCGAACATGGAGGGAATCCATAAAACGAGCGCCGCGACTGCATTCTGAAGCGCATTGTGAGAAATTAAATAAAACGTGTGTGTAGAGTGCGCTGTTGCAGAATGTCTTCGTCGGTTTCGATTTTATCACTGTTGTTAAATATTTTTATACGTTGGCAAAGAAGCAGCACGTTTATTTTATTTTTTTGGTCATTTGCACATCCTTTTGGATGGACGTCGCATTTTTCGACACGTTATTTTGTGTCAGAATGCAGAAGACGGGATTGCAACTAAGCATGCTATGTATGTGCAGATATGCCACGTATTTTAGATGTCTGTTACATGTGATATTATGTAGTTCGTGCATAAAAACCAGTTGACGGTCTGTTTTAAGTCGGTAGGCAAATCCTAATTATCGATCTAAATCCGATATTAGGTTATGAGTTAGGTACTACAGAAAGTATAGCTTTACTATCTCCTGGTCGCCAAAACCGCCAAAACCGCCAAAACCGCCAAAACCGCCAAAACCGGCTAGGAACACGAATCTCTATTTCTGTGGTTTTTTGTCGATTACTGAACATCGGAGGCGAAATGTTATCAGGCCCTGAAAGACACCAAAAAGCTTTATACATAATTTTTATTCTTTATCTTTCACTTCTGTGTCAACCAGATACACGTAAAACATATACGTGATTTTGAAGTTGCTCACAGCCTTCCTTGAGAACTTGGGTTGACCACACGAGGGTGAACGCGTCAAAGTCAAAAGGTGTTGCCAAGATGGCGGCCGTGCCCTATGGTTCCAATTCATTTGTCCGGAGTGGTCGTGGGGAATCGCGGAAACTCTAACAAGGATTTCTGGGCAACGAGGACTAGTCCAGAACCTTTCGAATGCCAGACAGACGCGCTTACGCGCAGTGGTCGGTAGCTGGATTGATAACTAAAGGAGGCTGTTTACAAATTTTTCGCTAGTTTATTGTCAAACTTTGACCGCTGTAATGTTAAAAAGTCAAGAGACATGATACATTGAGCCAAAAATATCTGTACACGAAAACGTTTACAGTAATTATTGTAACTGTGTGATATTTTTAAAACGAGGCATCTGTCGATCATGAAATTGGTATTCTCAATCAACAGCGAGTGGAATCTGTGGAAACGAGATCTTTGCTCTGGAACAGAAGAGTAATTTTAATGCTTAATTCGAAATAATGATGCAGACAATAATTAGTTATGACGACGAGGTATCGTGGTGTAATCATTTTTGTTGCAATGAAGCGGACTGTTTGATGCCCTGAGGAAAATGAAACTGGATTAACCTTTTATTATGTCATTTTAGCTTAAGATTATTATTAAATTTATTGAAAAAGTGTCCAAGGTAAGTATTATCTGTATGTAATACAAATATCTGATTGATTGGATGGATTCTGAAAACTATCTTGTTTGATTTCTCTTACCATACCAATTTTCATTTCGTTAAAAAATCGATTGAAATCTTGGAATTATGAGTGGATGAGCGTAGCGAGTGGAGCAAAGACTTCATACTATATTAGCAAGGATTACAAATTTAAAGCCATTTACGCGGCTAGTTTCAACGTGAATATTAATATCGCTTCAAAAACTCCTGTCTGCTTACGGTATCCTGCTTAGCTCAGATGGTAGAGCAACGGAAATGTAAACCGGAGGTCCGGTTTTCGAGTCCTCTAGTAGACAGGAATTTTATTATTTGTGGTGGCCCAAGTAAATCGATTGGTCGTTTTTATTCATACATTCCGAAGAGATATTCACTTTCAGAATAAAATTATTGATACGGGTATTTTATTTCTAATATGGTAATATTTTGAGGACCTCAAAATCTCCAAAATCCTGGAATTCAGAATTCTCCAATCTTGTCTCTTGCTTCAATGCGAGAGGTGGTTAATAAACGTGCGGGCACCAAACTGAGTTATCGTTGTGTTATAGAAGTTATAAATTATACCTTTAACACTCATTAGTGTTAACTATTTGGCATGATCACTTAATTGTTCTACGTTAAAGACAATACTTAAAATTTATTTTATCAGAGTACAACATGCAGCGACCCCAGTGAAAGTAAAATACCTGACCATGTTAGTCTGCTATCTTCGGCGTCAATGATTTATGAGCATTCTAAGAGTCACACGTCTCAAACGGGAGTAATAGTTGTATTAAGGTTGGTGTTTATTTGCACATTGCGACGTAATTTTTTAACACCAATAATTATTGTCATCAGATTCTTAAATACTATGATGATATTGAAATTGCTTGGAGCGTGTTTAGAGTGGGAAAAAATCCACGCGAATGTAAAATTCCCTTCGATTAAAAGTTGTTAAAGTTGAAACTTCCTTACTTCTAAATCAATATTCCTTTCCATTAATGATTTATTGTTCTGTTCTTGGTAGATCATTATTGGTTAAATTTCCTGAGAGCGTGGTCAGTCAATCTTAATTACATGTTGTACCGAGAGCGATATCGTCGAACCCAGTACCCAGTATGAAAAGCTTAGTAGTGCCTACCTGTAGGCGTGTGGGTGTGAGCAGACTAAAGATATTGTTTCGATAAACCAATTACAATACTTACCATTCGCCAGTCCCAGCTGTTAACGCTCTCCGCAATTCGTTCAGCTATCTAACCAATACACCTCCGGATATTAAATCGTTTAGTTACATAGATCAATAGTCGTGATCGCACGTGACTTCGTGAAAATGCTAATGCACCTATAACGAGAAGTTATCTGATTGCATTTCATCTGATCGGAACAATAGTGTCGTGTAGTAACCTAGACGGGTGGTACATGGTATTGAAAAATATCGTTGCGATTCGAACCAGGAAATCGATGCGAATGCGAGAGGGCTGTATCAGAACGTTAGAATTTTTGACAGATTCAAACAAAGGTCGCTGAAAACGTGCCTAAATTATCTTCGTACAATTATCTTGTGAGCAAGTTTTGAGATCGGTATACCTTCTCTCGTGATAAAAATGGTACAATTTCGTTTATGCCAGTTCAACTTCAAACGCGATAACTCTGTATGATATCTTTCTCTGATCAAGTGATGTAACAACCATTTTTACGTATGCCACAAGGCGTGGAATGAGAAAACTTGCTCTGAACTTGCAGATGGTAAATCCTTCAAATTTATTCGCGATGTCTGCACGAATCTCAAACTTGTTCGAGCTGTGACTGTGCGTCTGAAAGTGGTTTATTCTGCAGATAGGAAGTCACAATTCGATTGGTGACATTATCCGAACGAGTAGTTTCTATTTTAAATTCTATCTTCTTCCAATTAAGCCGATATAATTTTGATATTAAGCGTATGAACATTTGACATTCAGATGTCGAGACTTGTGCCAAAACATCAGCCAGAGAATCTTGAGAGGAAATATTTTTTTGTCAGTAAAGCATTAATATCAAAGTAACGTCTTTTGATCATGGAAAGTTTGTCGCACGGTAGGAAGCATTTACGAGGAAAGTGTAGGAAAAATTCTCAAAAGTAATCAATATTCAGCAATCGTTATGTATAAAAATAACAAAGTTTATTATACGACTCATAAAATAGTATAATGACTAGTTAAATGTATCTTACAAACTTAAAAACAACACAAGAATAAAATAAAAATAGAATCAAACTACAGATAATGTGACTAAGTCAAAGAATTACGAATAAACTAAACACTCGATTAATTCGGGCAAGTATTTAGCACATATCGTCTTTTCTACGTTTTCACTTTGATGAAAATGAGCAAGCCGCCACAGTACGCTATTTCTACGCCACTCTTATATTATATTTTATTGATCGAGCAAGTTACTTGTATGCTGTAGATCTAGAGCAGTTGTAATTGCTGTGTTCAATTTCTAAGAACGCAATTTTTCACGCACTCACTCTTTAATTGAGGCGACGTGAATGCAACTCCAATCAAGTAATGAATAAATGTTACACACTTATACAAGTACTCTAGCTCTACACTATATTCTAATATTTGGGCTGTAATATTTTTCAGGGCGGAATTTGTATTCAACACAGTATTTCACTCGATTGCTCGTCAAAACGAATGAAAGCGAGAGGACTAGCCAATCCCACCCTAGCTTACTATGAATGAAAATCACATAACATTTTAATTAAATCGTGAAGCTCACTATAATGCGTTTACTTCAAGATGTCAACGCATGCGAGCATCGGATCATGCTATGCTGACCTAGCTACCCCACGATTTCCGACGACTGCTTTGAAAAAACGCACTGTTTGTAGCCTAAACTTGTTAATCCTACGAACCGAAGGTTAACCTATGTTCATATCTTTGATCCTACCCATCTCAAGTTGAAATATTTTAGTTTCTACGACGTGTCTGTTGTTGATTTTCCTCTGCCTCGTTATATTCGTCTGACTTCTCTTCGTCTTCATCTTCATCTTCATCTCCACCTTCATCTTTTGCCGTTTCTTGATCGGCCACCACAATTGGTCGTTGCGTCACGTGGTGAACCACTTGATGACGTACTTCCTGAAATATCGGCTGCGGATTTACGATCTGCGTCAATGGATGTCGCACTAAATGCAGTACCGGTCTGGGAACCCCGTGATTCGTTACTTGTTGATGCGTTACATGCAGTACTGGCCGAGGAGTGACAAGGGTTACTGTATGAGGATGAATAATTTCTTGACGGTGTACCTGCAGCTCTGGGCGTGTAGTAACGTGACTTACTGTATGAGGATGAATAATTTCTTGACGGTGTACCTGCAGCTCTGGGCGTGTAGTAACGTGACTTACTGTATGAGGATGAATAATTTCTTG
>QKMV01000693.1:0-20060 GCA_003287335.1 Lednia tumana
GGATGGGGGGGGGGGGGGGGGGGGGGGGGGGGGGGGAGGGAAATGGGGGAAATGTCCGATCGGGAAGATTTATAATAGAAAGCGCCAGACATTATGAATCGCTCTCGTGTAGAACACGACAGAGACGGAACAAACTGCATTAATATCGGTTCGGTTTAAAAAACACGACAGCGAATTGCGAGCGCCCATCGTGGGCTGTAGAATTGTGGCAAAACATGATGTAAACTGCAAATAATTTAATTTATTTCACCGTAACGTGTGAACGAATTTGTATCGTTCCAGCGATAAGAATCATCGCATACATCATTGTTGTATCACGCGAGGGAATCTGGGGAATTTCAATTTCAACTAAAACTGCAGTGAAGCCCTGGCCATATGACTCCATTAAAATACGCGTTTGTGCAGAATTTGTACGTCGGCTATTATCAAGTTTGCGAGGGAAAAGCACGGAAACTCGCTGTTTGAACGGAAAGTATCTGTAAATACAATATACAATCCCAATTGCTTGGCCTAAACAAATATCCATAAAGCAGTAACGATTCGTGTAAACTAGCCCACGTGGTATATGTATAATCTTCGGTATACACATTTACAGAATCATGGGGAGTGAGAGGGGGTGGGGGGGGGGCGATGTTTTCCATGGCCACCGAAATCCGGCCACCCTTGTGTACTGTTCTCAGCCTATAACTTCTCATTATGTCATGCAACGCAACGCACCGCAACGCGCTATGCACAGCGTCCGTGCGCATTCGTACGGCGAATCTAGAGATTTATAGCAATAACTCATATGCACACTTCATTTCCTGGTGGAAGCTGTACACTCTGTACGCACACACACACACACACGCATTTTTGAACGTATTCGTTCTTATTAGGTAAACAAAAGCGCGTCGACACGAACGCGTATTGAATACTAACGACTTGGCAGGCGAGTGTTGTTCTCATGCTTTGACGCAAAGCATTTGTTTTGATAAGTAGATTCGTCACTCAAATATCAAAAATTTCAAAAACGCTCCATACTAAAGTTTGTAAATTATTCATGGCAAACGAAATTTATGTGACACGCACGCAACAGTATTTTACGCGACAGTGGGGGTGCCATTTTTTAGCACGATTTTAACAAACCATGGGTTTTCGTTTCGGGGCCGGGCCGGGCGACTGTCCATCAAGGAAGCATGAGGTCAAAGGTGCTCGACCCGTTTTCGCATACCACGCGTAACTGCAACCCCATCACGCACCTCGCGCACGCACCGGCGCCAATTACAACAGCCAGTCAATAAATTCTAATTAATTGGGTTACGGAAGGCTTGGGACAGTGCGTGAGGACAACGTTGCGGCATTATACGCACGTTATTTTTAGCATATATGAGGCCGACGAAAGGGAACAAGTGTGATTAGATTGTAGACGAGGTCAAGAGATTGCTGAAAAGGGGTTAATATAACGACACTGTCGTGGAAGTCGTTTGAACCACGCTAGTTAACCCAATTAAAATGATTTTCTTGTAGAGAATCTCGATTTTCCTTCTTTGTTCATCTATTTCTAACGCATTCGCGCTCATTTGGTTGGCAGAGAGATGGGAAATAGGGGTTTGCGTTCTTTAGTTTCTCAGAGCGCATTTGATTGAGTTAGCAACACTTTACACCAACAGAACCCAATGGCAAAATAATCTAATACGTCAATCCGATTGGGAACACCATTTGTCACCTCGCATGCAACTAAACCAGTCGGCATGCGATGTATTCACTTTTAAACTACGACTTCATTACGCTTGCGGTTTTTTAGGGTCACCGCTTGCTAGCTGAGGTCACAAGTAGGAGGCTTTATCGTCGAATTGGTCGACGTTTTTGATGGGGCGGCGTTTTGAGCCCATGGGGCACTCGAGGTGACCGCAGTTCATTTCATGCATGAACTAGCGCTCATTTTCTACACACCTACTCGGCCGAATCGAGAGTTAGGATTTGAATGGGCTGGAGAATGGGCTGTTAGCTCGTAAAGCAGGGATATCCACTTATTGGAAAGCACTCTCAGCGCACACCGTCCAACATCAACATCTGGACCAGACGACGATAAAAAATTATTCGAGGTATCTTTTTTTCTTTGATTTCATCGTTGGATGCACGGCGGTCACCTATACGAGTGGCGCGACGCTGAAGAATTTCCAATCAAAAAAACGAAGCTGAGCAACATTATTCGAAGCTGCTGCGTTTATTTTAATGCCTCGCTATCTCTTCACACCATACGCAATTACTTGCGTGTAGTTTCAAGGAGTTGAGTTGACTCTTTTCATCCACGCATTGAAATTTCCTGCTTTTCTTCAATGAAGTACGACTCTCAAGATGATGCTTTAGCAGCTTTACTATCAACTTGCGCTCGTCACAGTTTTCGAGTGCTTCACAGCCGTGGCTTTTATCAATGAACGTGTTATGCGTGCTTAGCCCCTGGACAGAGTAAGCCCGTGTACTTAGCCTGCTGGGAGTGTAGCTAGGGTGCAATTCAAAGATAAGAGAGCTGGCTCTATCAGGGGGATGGAAGAATGGGGGTGTTTTAACCCCTCTATCCCATGTCAGATGATGAGTACAGTTTATACCATAAATAAATTATCGTTTTGCAATTTTAAGATTTCATGAGGCAACTGTACTTTGATGGCGATGTAGCTTTATTTACTTATTTATATTTGCTCTAGGTACGTATGAATATGTCTTGCCATTTATTATGAGATTGCGCTTGGCATATTAATTGAAATAGTCTGCTTGAATAGACTATGTATACAAAATAATTGTTTCAGAGTAAAAGTGTACTCTACGAGAACGTATCCCCAAAGCATTATACCTAAATTTGTATCGTCCCTGGAAATGACAACAAGTGGCCATTTTATAAATCGGCTATTCCGTGATAATGTACTACACAGAAATACTGTATCAACACAAATGTCCGTTATGACTCAAGAGTTTAAAATTTGAAACATCATATCGGAAATTTAAAACAGATAAAACAATCCATTTTTGACATTCCTTGGTGAAAAGCTGGAATTAGTAAATACTTGGCGCAGAATTCAGAAACGTGTTGTTTTATCTTCAACAAATACTGGCGTTTAATTTCTATCCGTGTTATTCTTTAGCCGCTACAAAAACAAAGCTGCCAGAAAATAAAACAAGAGTTGAAATGAATTGTATCGAATGAACGAAAGCGACGACGCTATGTATAGTACGTTGTAGTAGGTTCCACAAAGTGATACTAGCGGCAGGACATACATGCATCAGGGTTGCCTAGCCTACGCATTTATTGGACATATCTGATAGACTCAAAGAGAGTGTAAGAGAGTGAGAGGGTGTTCATCCTCCCTACCCCATGTCATCTCTACGCACAAAGCGGGATGGGGTGCGTGATGATTCAGGGGATGGTCACGTGATCGCCGCCGCCCCCCCTCCCCTCACTCACACCCTTGTTGCAGACCACTACGCAATGAGCTTACGCACGAAATACAGTGCGTATCTACATCGATATTGCTTGCTAATCACATTTCCACATACATACGCACTTTCTGATAACGTGAGCTATGTTTGCAGGATGGACTGTATTTTGAATACGAATTAAATTTCGCATGGTTTTGTTTCGGCTCGCACATATTTACGCGTCAGTGCGTCTTCACGGTAGATGATGGCGAAGGTAGAAAATAAATACAACAGATGTGTTTCGGAATTTTATTGATCGTTTGATGTCTAGCCGACTCAGGCATTGCATTTACGAAATTAATATCGTCGTCCTCGTAGTTCGTATATTTGTACCTGGCCAAAGCGTCTACTACCCCTGAGAATATTGCGAGTTTATGCCAATTTGTAACTTGGGTTTCCGAAAGTCTACTGACGTAATTAATTGCAAGTATAAGAAAAGTGATATAACATCAGGCTGTACATCGAGCAACATAAAGGCAAGGGCTTATAAAATGCTCAAAGCTGGCCTCATAAAAGACAATTTGTTGAGCTTCCCACAAAGCGCCGCGATGAATTTCAAAACTGAATTTTGTATCGTTAAGGGACCGAAACGCTTTTAATATCAGCCCTCCAATCGTACGTAGAAAGAGATACTTCAGATCGACGGTAAAAACCATAAAAGCCTCTTGAAAATTGAAACAGACAAGTCGAGAATGTAATTCCCAATATCACGCCTAAAATGCTGAAAATTAGTTTGGCTGGGGCTGGATTGAATAATGCGATTTAATACGTACTCTCGTCGATTCGGCGTCAGTGATCGAATTTTACACTTTAAAAGCTTTCCAGAGACGCCGGCAAAGCAAGGAGGGTCTCGCGAGTACAAACCCGATATATGCCACTGTCATTGGTTTAATGTTTTCTTCTGATTTGTTACAGAATCTCTTTCATAAATCGATTTTCAATAAAAAAAACTTGATTTCAGGTTTCAGGAAGAGATATTTCGTGTGAATAGAGCGAAAATTTATGGTGTTACTTTCTCAAGTTGTGAGCTGTAATCAAAATCTCGTGCCAGCGCGCAATTTACTTCCGTCGAAGTAACTCAGGACCCCAATGGAGGTGCCGTGTTGACGTGCTCGTTCCTAATAACCATCCAGGCGGGCAGGCCGGCTTCCTGACATTCGACTTTCATTATGACTGCGACGATTATGCAAATGATCAAATAATACGTCAATAAATAACCGAGTTGGACGAAAAAAGTTCTCCCTACACATATCCACCCCCCCCCCTCCCCCTACCCCATGCGCATTCATCTTTCGTTGAATTCCCACTCCACAATGCGTCGCGGTGTCTGCCTCTTTTGTCTATTGCTGCCCCGGTGACGTCACTGAGCGCATGGCCTTATTTTCGACGTCCCAGGGCAGTAATGACCTAGCCTACTGTTAGATTTTACACTGATAGCTGAACCAGACCGTCACCCTGACCCATTAGCAGAGATTTGGGAGAGCATTGGCTCCGAGCCTAGGGCGTCGTCTGCAACATGATTGGAAATTTGGGGGAAATAAAGTAAAATGTGTGTTCGAGCCCTTTTGACCTAGGGCTGCACATTAGGTTGGTGAGATCATCCGAATGATCTGTTCGTGACCTAAACATGTGTGTGGTTATATGGCTTTGTAAGGGTTTATCTTGATAAATGTTTCGAGCTGTGGTTTAAGTTTAAGGGTTGATATTATGGATTAACCGGATGGTAGCAAACATCATCTTCAAGCTGATAGCTTATGTAAATGATCATTGGCTTTCACTAAATTCACTCCGAAAAGGAACGGATGCCTCGGGTAAACTGCGAAACAGTTCGGGAGTTGGGTAAGTTGGTCCATTAGGGAACGATGTGTAGGGAATTGTTTATGGTAAAGTTACTTATGATATGAGTGACCTAAAATGACCGTATCTGCAAGTGCTTAGTCGGTACCGATCTGGTAATGGCTTCTCAATTATGACGCCAACTGCAATATAACAGAATAATGTCCCATTAGTCCATTATGATAACAAGGCGATGTGGTTTATACAACAAAACTCTTTCTCGCAAGTTTTGCTGTTACAAGCTACAACCATCTATTTCAATCTAGGACCTAAAATTGGATTCTCTACTGCAAGGCGCTTGTAAGCCATCGTTTTTTTTTCAAAACGGACTCACGACGTTAATAGGGTACCAAAAAACCCAACAAGACTTCTCTGTGTCTTGTAATGAACTCTGAGCGTTCCCATGCCTAATGTCAAACTTCCAATTACACTTTCCAACCAAGGGATTCAACCTTTCATAAGTTTTAAATTCTGATAGCGTGCTAAAAGATTCGCGAAAACGAAGCTCTCGCCGTCGGGGGTACATTTTCCACTTAAATTTGATAAAACTCGGCAAATTCCATGACTGCGTTATGAAATAAACGACACAAAAGTCTCGCCCTCTCTTCCACAACTTGGCGTTTTGATACGCCTCAGCTGTTGTATATTGCATTAAAGTTAGCATACAATTAGTACAAGATAGTGGGTACATAGAAACAGGATCGCTGTAAAAAAACATCCCCTCTTCACAAACGTCGACGCCGACGATGCAACCTACCCCTAAAAAGCCAACATTTGCCGTCAGGTGGAAACATAAAAGAACGATAAGTTTTTATCTCACCCCCGCCGCCACCGCACTCTCTGTCATTCTATGTCGATCAATATAATAATGAAAATTGCTACAAGGTGTACAGCGACGCCTATTTTCTGATTATTAATGACAACCATCTGGCAACATGGCTCGTCTAATCCATTGTTGCCGTATTTTAATGAATGATATCTTATCACGCAACTTTCTTGCCGTTCGATACGCAGAGTCCAATATTTTTTCACCAAGCAGCAAGCTTCTAAACAACTCGGTGGGGTCTTCTACGCCACCCACCCCTAAATAATATCGCGCGGGGACGACCACTCCAAGGTGCAATTATTCATCTCGTCAAAACTCTCCAGTGGGCTTGGCAATGAGCTGCAATGTCACTTTCTATCGTGATAGGGGACTTCAACTTCGCTCATCAAGGAATTACGTCTGCGATGTTTGACAAGGAGAGGAGGAATTAAGATTGCATTCAGCGAACAAGATCCTCGCTTGCTATATACGCATAGTTTGGAAAGTCGTATGAATTCCTCTTTGTCCCAAACGAAGCTGCTTGGCCCACGCAATAACGAGAGTGGAGATACTGTACTCTTGTTTCAATACAGAGTCTTGTAAAATCAGATAGTGAAGTTCTTTTAGTGCAATTTGCGTCTGACTCTGATACAATTAAGTCAGTGCATAACTAGAAGTACAAGTGGTTTTCCGCCTTCAGGAAAGGAAAGGCATAATAAGACCTACATATACCGTATAGGTGACCTATCGCCTGGAAACAGTTGGAGGCGAACTCCTCAAGACCGCCACCACATCGCACTATTTATTTATCAGGCTTTTTTATGGGTAGATTGAAAACCTGTCGTCCAATGATCATTCGCATCGGAATGTCGATCACTCAAGATGTCACCCGATAGCTCCTCCCAATGCTTTATTCATTGCGTATGGCGTCCAAGCTGATTGTAGACCGAAAGGAGGCGCATTCTTCTCTTGGCTAAGTAATAACGCCATTTTTAGTGTAGACTTGGACGACAGTTATAGCACTGAAGTTATTTAGTAAGAATTGCAAATGAGTTTGACGTAGATATGAAGCCAACATTTTTTTAGTGGACACGCTAATGTTTTGCACTCTTTCTTTTCCTTACCAAGCACAAAGTATTCCAGCCTTTCGTCACTCAAAATCCATTTTCCAATTTAATATCCAATCCAATTTATTATTAGGAGCGACCTTCTAAATGAAGGTATCACAAATTTTTACCCACATATCACCACTATGTCCACCAAAGTGAATTTATCTTCGATGGCCGGTCCTCGTGACAAGAACAGGTATCACTAGCCTGATAACGATGCTCCGCTTAATTAATGCCAGACATCGTGCTTTGGCAAGAGTTCAATCACTTAGCCGCAACTCTGGAGGGACGTATAAGAAATCGCACGTACCTTTCGGTAGTAATATAGAAAAGAGCGTCGTCTCAGAGATCGAAACATCGACGCCGTCTTGTTAACAAGGAATCCTTATTGGGTCATGAATCTATGTGAAATAAAGCGTCGTTCGTTTCGTTGACGTGGACCGGCAAGGCAAATAAATAAGTTATACCCATTGCAGAGAATTGCTTTCAATGGGGGCTTTCATTGGATTGCTTTAAAAGAAGAGAGACAATGGTATGTGAAGACGATTGTTATTGGAGCCATCTGTTCGCTGTATTCCATACATTGAGCAAAATTTGTGTATTTTAATTCATTTGTTTCTGCAGCATTTTGCGATGTGATTTTAATTAAATCCTTTGACGAACTTTTATACGCACGTTAACTTACAAAAAAGAAAAAGGTATTTGCATGTGCGATTTCTACCCTTGCGAGTCAAGTATACGAACTCCTCCTCTCTATTATGCCTACACGTTGGCTGTGGGTTTGGTATAACGGCACACGATCATTATACGTTTCCCCTTTTTTACTTCGCCCCATAGCTCGGTGACTCGATATATAAAATTATTTCCCCTTTCGGAAAAAAACTCACCCGCGAGTTATTTAATTGAGCCCTCGAAGTCGTAAAGCCTCGCCATGTTTTTCCTGCTAATCGCGTGATAGACAATAGGCTTATGTGCGTGATTACGATTGAGCGTGTATAATGCACACAGCCGAGTGTCCTGGGTTCGCATCTCTCCCTCGTACGCCAGCCAATGTCAAGTCTCGTGATTTCTGACTGCTTGACACGTCGTCTGACTAGAAAGTCAGCAGTGTAAATAATTCGCTGCGCGTTGAGAAGTTAGCCCTTCATGTCTGAAGAACCTCATATTGTTGATTTTGATGTAACGCTTCCTTGTTCGATCATGTTTCCCTACTCGCAATGGCGTAACTTTATTTAAAACAAAAGTTTCGTTAGTAATAGGACTATCAAGGAAGAAAATCAAATTCCCTTACACAAGTTTAAAGTTTAAAAGCTTTTGTTCGACAAATTATGAACTTGGTAAATGGGCCGAACCGTGCCAACACCAACTTTCTCGCCTCGTGGATTTTATTTTTCGCGAGGCGTAACGTCTTTTCGATCTGCATTTGAGGTAGATTGCGTCGCGAGAAGACAAAATGTGCCGCCTGTGGCCCGAATCATATCAATGCCTACATTCTTTTATCTGCCTTTCTCTCGTGGTTTAGCACGATATTATTCGGCTGTCAACTTCCAGCCTGTCACTCGAAGCGTCGCCGTCGCCGACGCGTTATGAACGCCACGGATAAGGTGAATAGGAAACACCGCGAAGATTTTTACCACTCTCCATTGGGACGAAGTAAGTAAGATTTCTTCTGTCACAACTCACGGCTCGAGCAAGTCTCTCGTGGAAGATAGATAATATTGAATATTGGCCGCTTTTTTATCATTACTATAGGCTTGCATTCTTATACTCGCCGCTTTGTGCCACACGACCCTTAGAATTTCGTATGCATGCGCAGGCCTTTAGAATTTTTTTTTTAATATCACATTTCTGCTAATTATATAAAGCCTTCATTCGACTGAGAAAAAGCCGTAACGAGGCTGGTTTCTTTGGTCTTCGGAGGGTAATCTTTTCAAACGTCTTCTCGAGCGCCGGACCAAATTCTGTCGTCAAGAGAAAAACCGCGCGTTCTCTTCTCGAATTGTGACGTTGCCACGGCGAACAAAACGAGCCAAACAAAAGGCAGTTTATTCTCGAGTCTTTGACAAACCCATTGGTGTGTGGAAAAGATAAATAATTTGAAGCAAATCTGCGGCTGACATTACCGGGTTATATCAGAAAGATAAATCATCACCACTCGCCCGAAGCAATTATCTTATTTCTTACCAACTGTACATCTCCGTGAGATGTTCTGTATTCCATAAACACAAACATAAAATGTTTCGCTATTGCTCGAAGATTATATATACACACAGATTAATTCCAAGCCCTGTGATTTAGATGCAGTGCAAATCCAGGACGCTGCCAACTCAATTCGTCGTGGGGCCGAAAAGAAAAAACGTTAATGCCACGACCGGGAATCGAACTCGGTCTACCCCGTACCCAACGAAGGGTTTTATACTAACCACTAGACTAGCCGACCACCGCTAAACGCACTTCTCAGTGCTCAAATTGAATTAAAATCTTTTTTATTCTCTCCGCAGAATATGCTTCGGCTGGCAACGATCCAAACTGAAGATTGATTGGATCTGTAGACGAATTGTGTATCCAAGCTTAGCATATACCGATTAATAGCAGATACGCGCAAAGTGCCTAATCAGCGAGATTAGGCCTATAATCAGTACTTTAATGAACTGTTTCTCTTCAACGCACTTGTCTAACACAAGCCTCCTTAGCTCAGTGGCTAGAGCACTGGTCTAGTAAACCAGGGGTCATGAGTTCAATTCTCATAGGAGGCATCGTGTTTTGGAAAAACTCAACGCAGTAATAAATAAGACTGTAATTTCCTAACTTTTTGCTACGTTTGCGACGTGCGTAGTTTTTTAGTGTCCTCGTTTTAGAGTGGGCTAACATTTGAAATGAAGTACAATTTGGTCGTAACAATTTGGGAGACGCAATCACAGTTCCTACGTTTATGTACCATTTTTAAACCAGCAAAGGACGAGCAATTAATTAGAATAATTACCCACGTAAACTAATTACGGTACAGAATTATAGTGGAATTCGTGTTTGTAGACAATGATCGAAACTCGATAAGGTAGCCCCAAAGGAGATGCGGTATCATGAGTTTGTAGAGATGGATATAATAGACAGACAGAACAGCATTTCAATTGCTGTCAACATTGGTTGGACAGTGCCACGCTAAGATAAACCACGCTGGCGTATACCGTCTTGCAAGGGCTGCTTTGTCATTGCACGTCACTATATAGTTGAGTCTGAACCATCCGTGATTAAGTGCACAAACTTCAATTCCATTCCGTAGGCAATCAATTACAAACCTAATTAACGTAGATATACAACGACTACCTACCTTGTCTGATTGCTTTGTTTGGTACCACCGTGCCAATAATCAAGAAAGGGACAAAATCGACTAATCGAAATATGATTGATTACTTCATTTTCTGCATGGAGCCAAACCAAAACCAAACGACGGCGATTTAAGTCACGTTACACATCAGCGAATGGAGAGACGATATTTTTTGCCTCGAGGTTGACTGATATCATCATGGTATCGTGATATTCCTCTACGAGAGGAGCGAATAGGAGATGGGCTTTGATGAGCACCACGAGATATCATATTATCTTGTTAGCGACGAAGAAGCCGAGATTTCTTCCCTGTCAGACGCGAACGAACGGTTTGTTAGTTCCTTGCAAACTTTCTCGGCGTTAATTTGGCGGGAATTTCGTTAATCCGGCATTAACTCGCTCTTGAGTGGATGTGGCTTTTGAGCGTGAGCTGTGCTTTTTATTCTGGGGTTGTGTTTAGGGGCTGGGGGTTGGGTGCTTGGGTTGCCTTGGCAGCGCTTTTTAACCTCGTGACAAAAGCTCATTGGGGTTCTCGTACCTTCACTTGTGGAAATTATCAAAATAACGGCTCTCAGGCGAGTGAAGAGTGAATAGTGAAGAGTGAACTTTTACCTCGTAGCGTGTATTGCATTATATGCCGGTGGGAGGACCGCATGTAGAACCGACGAACGAACCCTCACTGAGCTGACACACGAGTTTTCCCTCCGCGGCAAAAATGCACGAAATTCGAGTCGTTTTGTTCGAAACTTTTCCTACGGCTTCGTAAGGAGATTGTTTTTTTGTTGATGCGATGATATTGACCCATTAAATGTCCGTTTAAACACGATACGAAATTCACTGCTGGGAAAGAAAACATGTTTGGAATCGATTTCAAATTAACGGGTTTGGGATCAAACGTGTCTGGCAACTTCATTGAACCAAATTCGCTCGAAATTTCATGGCGCGCAAGTGCAAATTGACAAGATAACAAAAGTAATTCTGTGACCCGACAAAAAACGTTTTTTTTCCTGTGTTCCGTGAATTCGTTCAAAGGAAGCATCAAAAGTCCTGGCAGTTATTTCGCATCCTTGCACCATTTGGAAGAATGATTTAGAAATCGAGTAGCTCGACTGAAACAAATGTAGAACTGATTTACAATTTGAAACAATCAAACCTTGTCAAAAAGCCCCGAGCTACTCAGTTGGCTTATATCAAATTTCTCTTTGTCCAATTGAAAGGTATAGGCACGGAGATATTAAAACTTTGAGAGCAATTTATGTTGTATCCTGCCAGTGATAAATGCTCGCTGCAGAGAAATTCGTTGAATACCTTCGCGTTCGGCACGCGAGGATTTGAGAGGGAAAACGAAAAACAAGAGGGATTTTCTTTTTTTTGTAATCAATCTCTAAACGAAATCTCGCTACCCACTCGTTGGGTGTATTTTGTGGGTTGCAGCAAATTGTACTTAGTGATTTCATTACGTACTATACTATTTCTCTCATCAGTGACGGGATAAAAGAATATAGCCTGGAAATGTATAAAAATCAAAAAATACCGAATGTGAAAATATTGTTCGATCAACCTTTTTATTTTTCAAGACTCAAGCCAATCGTGCCGGGGCTACTGTTGACACATTCGCGAAGTCGTGTTTTGTTCGCTGACTTTGCCATCACGCATATCAGATTCATGTCCATCATTCTTACGCTTAAAATCGATACAAACTTCGGTTACATGTTTTGCTCTCGTACAACACGTCATACATTTTTTGAATGAATATAACTACTTAAAAATAGCTTTTCGTTTTCCATGGACTGAAATTTCTTTTCCAAACCGTGAAAGTCTATAACTTATATGAGAAAAGTTTAATGGTTTTTCTTATGTATAGGAATATGTCAATAACATATTTAAATTATATGTTTGTTTTTCTCTCCAACTTTTACCAAAGTTTGCTGAAAGTTGCTTTGCGTACAACGTAAGCACACATAAATAGAGATACTCACAGTCTATACAGAATATTCCAAATTAATGTCATAGAGAACCTAAATATTTGTTCAGTATCTGAGGTTTGAGTAGCAAATAAGCTTCCCATAAATTAACAAAATTAGTTATAACAGATAATCATCTCTCCATATTTAAGCCAACAAATCTACCAAAAACAAGTCTAAAACAGCGTAATAACTATGTCCTATACGACGCCAAACCCCTGATAATGTCTTATATGAAAGGGTTAATTTTCCCAAAATCCTCCAAAAAGCTCGGCGTCGCGACGCACGCATCGGCGTCTGTTTTGTTTTCCAACTTACCGCGCGATCGGCGTGTGCGGCAGCGTGGCGTCGCGGCGTCTAGCGTCGCTCTTGGACGCCGGTCACGGCACAACTAGCGACCAAACCGGGGTAACCCCTCACTAACACACCCCTCTCTCCACCCTCGCCACCCCCCCCCTCCCCCCTAACCTCACCCCACCCCACCCTACTCCTCCGCACGGCACTCGCAGTACTCGCGATTAATTCACGCATGCAATACACACAGTCAGTGACATTTCCCGGGCTTGCTGTAAAGGAACTATCGGAACCATGGACTGCTGTAGACCCTGTTTAGACACGTCGGAATACATTTGGCATCACTAGGCGATCTACTCTTTTGCCTCTCCCACGTGTATGTATGCCATTGTTTTGTGCACAATGCAAAGCAACAATGATTGTGTACACACGAATATGATGACCTTTCAAGCATTGATACAATTGCTTGTATTGCGATCGGATATACAGATATACACTTTAATCGAAAAAGTAGAAAATTGTCAATACGTTCCGCGTTAAAAGAGGATGACATTCACACTACGCTTTGAATTGGCTGACAAAATGTAGGAATTTGTATTTATTTCCACTGACAGTTTTCATATGTATAGCTAAGGTTAAATGCGACGACGCCGTTAATTAATTCGTCGTCATAGAAAAAGGTGCAAAAACACTGCAACTGGAATTTACTTCGAGACTCGGTGCTTTGAAGCTGCGCGAACAAAATGGAATTTCTTCTCTTTCCCCCGCGTTTCGCCATGAAATCCAATATTTCGTACACCTGCTGCTTAATTACTAATTAACTTTTATTCGTCTTCAGCCCGGGGAGAAGTAATTACCTTCCTATAGTCACCCGGGTAGGTAATTCATCAATGATTTTAATTGGGTGGTCATGGACTTAGTTCCGGTACGGGTGCACGGTACAGTGAATTATTGAGAGCGATGGATCATGGATGGTGACCCGCGGAGATGGAGCGGAGCTCGAGTTTGGCGTTGGCAAACGCTAGTTGGCTTCACTGACGTTAAAACGTTTCTCATCATTTAATGTGATGCTTAATATTCGCCTTTTGTTCATAAACGGAAGAATAGCCCCAAATGATTAAATGGTGCTATAAAGTTGAAGGAAAGTGATAATATTGTTCATTGCTTCCCATTTTCTTCAGGAGACAGATTATTATTGCCGAGAAAAGGCAGATGCTTTACATTTCCTGCGTCTCTTGGAACTCTCTCATTTTGGACGATAAAAAAACTTTTGTGGAGACAATACGCTAGACTTGAAATTAAAAACGCCGATTCGTTTCACTTTTGGGTGACAAATTAGACAACTTTTCTCAGTTTTAATTGCGCTGGGGTTTGAGAAAAGCCGAGCGGCTTCATAAGAATAAAAATTATAATAAATTAGAACCAACTCTTCCCGATAAGATTCACCGAGTCGAGTTTGGTCGACTCACTACGCCAAAAAACGCCACTACGCCACTATAAAAAATTTCCAGCAAGGCTACACAATAAACAATGTTTTATTTACACCTCCACACCAACTATTGAAACAGGAAACCGAACAAGACAATTCAATTGATGAGCTTGGCCTTCCTCTGGTTCGCCCTGACGGCCACGTCGACAACGTGGTTGCCGAGAAAGAAGTCGGACGCCACTATATTAGTCTTCTGCCACCAGATGTCTCTGAGCCACATGGTCAGGTTCCTATTGATCGAGTCGGCCATCTTGCGTAGGCTGCCCGTGACGTCCAGGATCACGTCGAACGGAGTCGGTGTCAGCTCAGCCATCACGGCCCAGAGGGCGTTGGGTTCGCTCCTCGGCTTCACCACTACCTCGTCGATGTAGCCGCGCAGGCCGTGGGCAGTCTGCTTGCTGCCCCACTGCTGCGATAACGGTGGCCAAAGCCATTTAGAATCTGAAACCCAAAGGAAGCATTTTAGTTTTGGAGAAGTTGTCAGCGTGAAACCAATATTTTCCATATTCATCTGACTTCTTTTGAACTGACTTGGGTAGATGTCGCCAAGGCGTCACGTCGATTACAAAAATGTGCAAATTCAGACCATGGGGCCATTGCCTAAAGGGTGTCATCGAGGAGGCCAGTGCTCTGAAGTATATCAAGTGCGGAAATTCGCCTCGAAAATTGTACTGTACGCTCCTCGCGGCCATCCTATCAGTCAGTCTAAATACCCTGATTACTGCCACCATATTGGTACGTGCTCCTTAGACTGTGCGATCCCATAGGCTATATTCTGTCAATGATACCTCACAGCTGCCGCCATATTGGCATGTGCTCGTATCACTTAACACCTTTTAAGTTTCACTTTCGAAGCGAATATGCAGTCCGCACCTGATTTTAAATCGAAGGTTGACGGTCAGGCATATTCTAGGATATTTCCTTTACCAAAGGGTATAGACGTCTCCATATCACCTCTCTATCCTACCGGCGATTCCTCCCGCCAAGCTATTAAATTAGCTAGGAGCTCGAAATGTGAGTCAATGGTGATCCCAAATCCTCAAAAGAAAACCGCATCTACAGAGTTTATTGGAAATCACACTAATCCATTGACAAGCTATATTGCTGACAAGGATTAAGCATTTAAAGCCAAATACACGGCTAGTAAAAATCGTAAAAAGATATATTGTTGTTACTACCAGCAGGGATCGATCTGGAGGCTCCCAAGTATCAGTCTATGGTCAACTCACGTTTACGTCACACAGTCGTATGGTTTGGAAAACATTTTCCTGTTTGACGGCGTGAAAGTTCAAGCAGACCATCGCAATTAATGGCCACATAATGGCCGGCATTACAAACTTCTCAGAACAACTTGAAAACAAAAGAAGCTGATTCGTTTTCACCAAAGTGACCACTAGGTTGTGTGGAGGATTAAACAGGCTGGAAGCGTTTTACTCCAGCCAACAGCATATAGTTATACGAAAAACTGGGAAAGTTTTAGTGGCTTTCTTAGCATTCAACTCCAGTTGGGGTTGAGGGTTGGGGCTGGGGTTGAAGTTTTTCAAAAGTTTGGACAATGTGCTATCGGCCACAATGGCCGGTATTATAGTAGAAGCGTTTGACTCGTACCTTGGGCCATTTGCTTCTCGCCGTACGCCACGACAAGCCGCTTCTTCTGCGACCAGACGGTGCCGAGGGTGTAAGTCCCGTCGGGGCCCGGGGGTGGAAGGGCAAAGTGACCGAACTCCTTCTTCAGCAGCGACACCAGCATGCGATGCCGCTTGCGGCGTTTCTCCATGCCGATCGGGAAGCGGTGGAAGTCGACGATGACCACCTCGTCAGGCGACGCTTCCAGGAAACGGGATATCTGCCGGAGAACGGGCACCAGCGGGGCGACGCGCACCATCGCGTGGTTCACCCAAAATCTGCAGGACACGTTACAATAGAAATAATTGGATTGGCTTAATCCCATATCTAAATGTTTGTCCAATATGGTAGGTACGTTTTAGGCGGGAGAACGTCATGAATGAATCTTTGGCTAAACAGTACATTTGTTTCAATAACATTATATTACCGCGAGCATCGTCGATTTGGTAATTTTGGTATACTCAGTATCTTAGATTATCTCATTTTACTTCTAAAATTAACAGAATGGATGGGACCGAATGGTTTCCAAAACAAAGGCATCAATTCACTTTGCAGCATATCATCGCGAATCTCCGCTAGTGCTAACGGAAAACTTCGTTTACCCGACCGTGAATTCCTGCGTAGCCTAGTCTTAAAATCGAGTATTTTACTCTGGAGCTAATAGCGGTAATCATCAGTGCTTTAAAATTGGTACTTCCTTAGGATTGTGTTTTTATTCGGTAGAGCCTTTGGTAGAACTTTCCGCCCATGGCGTTGCTCACCATTGTGATATCACCGTGTACATGCGAATATTCCTGTAACGCATTTTTAAAGCGTGAACGACAAATTTGAAATAACAAAAAGTAAAGTTATGTTGTTACCTCATCTTGAAGTCAATGCCTATGCACCATATAATATTCTCCTACTCTCACAGTATTTTAAGGCCAGTCCATCTATTTGAACAAAAGCGAGTAGGTACCAATGCGCAGTTTTCACCGCAAGCCGACACATGATAAACTCCCATTCTAGCTTTACCCGTATTTCGGAAAATAGCACGTTTTCAACCCGATATTTTCAGAGTCAATAAAGAGGCAGAAGCGCTTTTTATGATGTGCTAGTGGACGACTTCCGTGCTTTTGACAAAACCTTTCTTTTCCTCATAAAACTGACCTTAATAATAGAATACTTAACCGGATAAGCCACATATTTTTACCTTTTTACGATTTTTTAATCTATCTCATTTTAAATTTGATGATGGCTGAGTCTTGATATTCATTCATTCAAACGCACCCCCCACAAAGCCATACGGTCCAAATTGCATCCAATTTATTTGACACAATCTTGCTGAATGACTCTCGTCACCATTGAAGCTGTAAACAATAATTTTCACCATATAAACTGGAAGTTTTTCAAATAAATGGACTGTTAGCATTCCAGAGGTAATAATCACCGATGGATTTTGAATTCCATAAGCAAATAATTGCTCCCTCAACGTTTTTTGACTCTGGAAATGCATTTTGCTAGTCTTTCATTGGATAAAAACTTGGACCTTGCAACCAGGCTCAAAGAATGCATTTTAAAGAAACCAACTGTAAAGAAGCGAACGGTTTGGTGTGTTGGATGCACAGGTTCCAGAACACCGGTTCTCGTGAGATCACCAAAGCTAAGCAACATTGCGATGGACCGTTGGTTGGATGGGTGACCATTTATCTCCAGGTCCATTTCTGTTCGGTAGAAAGGTTGGAGGGTTTGAAGTTAGTGCAGCAGCTTGACTCCTCTCTTCACCAACCTTTCGACAGCACGGATTGGTAGAGGAATCCCATGCTGCTCGAATTGTACCGTCCTCCGATCCCCTTGTACCATCCTTCGGTGCTCTTCGATAGGAGTAGACTAAGTGCCAGCAGCGGGTTTCCCCTCTTCCCTACTAGATTCTTCATCACCCTCGTTAGCACCCTATCGTTTTACCCACGCCAATTGACCAGTGCCACGGGGCCACTTGTCAATGCAGTGCGTCGTTAAACACCACACAATCAAACCAAATATAGGTAAATCATCCCTGGCAGGCAGGTACCTGTCAGTGACGTTGTGCGCGAGCTCTTTTCCGGTGTAGTATCCGACGCGCAGGTCCAGGTAGCGCACGCCGTGCACCAGCTGCGTCCAGACGTCTGCATCCTGCGTAAGCAGGTAGCGCGAGAAGGCGTCGCGACGCGGCGTCGACGAGTTGCCGTGCTGGTAGCACGCGGAGTTGTGCGTGCCTGGGATCACCAGCTCGTTCATGCGGAGCGCAGAGAAGTCCGCTCTAAGGGTACACGAAGAGTTGTGACACAAACCTAGGGGTATTGGGGCGTTTAGACAGATAGGAGACGATGGAACCAAGACTGTCAGGGGTGCCGTTGTAGGATCACCAGCTCGGTCAAGCGGAGGGCAGAGAAGTCCGCTCTAAGGGGACACAAAGAGATGTGAAAAAAGCCAAGGGTTGTGGGGGCGTTTAGCCAGATAGGAGACGATGGAACCAAGACTTTCACAGGGGGCAAGCGTGCTGGGATCACCAAATCGTTCATGCGGAGCGCAGACATGTCCACTCTAGGGGTACAAAAAGAGACGTGAAACACAACAAGGGGGTATGGGGAATTTAGACAGCTAGGCGACGATGGAACTATGACTGTCAGGGGTGCCGTTGTAGTATCACCAGCTCGATCGAGTGGAGCGCAGAGAAGTCAGCTCTGGAGTACGTGGAAGACGTGAACCACACTAAGAGGTATTATGAGAGCGTTTAGACAGGTAGGAAATGATGAAACCAAAACTGTCAGGGGGGCGGTTTGGGATCACCAGACATGAGAAAAGGGAACCATGTACTGTCAGGGGGTTAGGGATGCGTTTACAGCCAGTGAGACGCTTATTTAAATGCTGGGGCGTTGTTATAGATAGCTTGCTTATTTGCATTGAGGCTTACCGAGGTACCATTCGTACCGTCTTTACAGTACGTCAGAACGCACCCTTTATTCGTGCTCTCTCCAGATCTTTAACTTGTATGAGGCCCCGGTAATTGTCCACTATTATGATTTTGGAACAGTAAGTAGATACGTATTTCTAAAACTAAATCGTGTTTTCACTTTTCTGTGCTGAATTACATGTTATTTTCCTGTCGTCGTGATGTGGATAAGCAAAGAAATAAACGCCTACTGTGCCACTTTAGCAGCAGTGTGCCACAAATTCGGAGCCCCCTCCATCCATGTGGCCGTTGAATCTCGACAGCAGAGGCTAGGAATGGAAACAGAGATTCCAAGGAAATGATTGCATGCACATGGTTTTAGAGAAGGTCTCCCAGGGTGTCCAAGGGAGGCCGATGTGAGGCCAATGGGAGCTCTATCATCAGTCCTCTCAACTATTGGTCAGAGGCGTTTTATGTTTAGTGTTACTTTGGGAATTGAGAATGGGGTAGAAATGAGTTAAATTTTGACAATACAGCGTTTTTCGTACTTGTTGTCTGCCATCCACGTCGGTCGGATCTTCAAGCACTCCGCGTGGAGAATGGCGATTTCGTTGAACGATGCGATCCAGAACGGAAAACAGTGGTCACCGCTCTTCCTGGATCCAGGCTTCTGCCCGTTGACGGCGTCATCCCAGCCTCCAGGCAGCGAGGGTCGACCCAAGGAGACGTTCGTCCTGTAGAAAGAGTCCGGATGCTGTCGAGTTTCTATCCAGAGCAAAGCAGTCACGTCTGGAACAAATTAACCGTTGCACAATGTTAGTCTGCAGCCAACACGCAGAGCTCTTGTAAATTTTTTGTTTGATTAAGGCTTTGAGCTAAACATACTGAGCTATCACTATCAGTGTCATCCCACAGATTATTATGAGTTTACCTTGAAGCAGTTAAGACTTGCTTTATGGTTTCATGGCGTGGACTCCTTCAGTAGTCGCGGCGCATTGAGAATGTAATTTTACGCCCATGTATACATTTACATTAGACAAAGTGCAACTCAATATGCATTCCACTGTGCCGCTCACACGCAAAGGGATAAACTATAAGTTTTCAAGGGAAACTTACCTCAAGTACGGCGATGGTCATTTTAGAAGAGCCCCAAATTATCAGCAAACTATTTGCGTATTATTACTTTTTTGAGACTCATATCTCCTGACTAATTTCAGCACTATAGTTTTTAAAAAAACTGTTAATAACT
>QKMV01000694.1:0-20059 GCA_003287335.1 Lednia tumana
TCCATATTTTTCCACAGTTACAAATGGATCTTTGAACACATTCCAAGCGGTTTTTTTCCGCACTAGAATCACCTTAACAAAAAGCCTGGATCAAGATCCTAGACATAAGCAAGCATTACGCATCTACTACGGACACATGCCGTGTTTATTGTACGCGTTTGACCGCGCTAAAACCTCTACTCATGGACGGTAAAAACTCAAAAGGTCCTCGTCTAGCCAGGGACATGCTTGTCATGACACTCCTGTCGTCCAAAAACCCTGGAGCAAGGTTCGTCACTACAACAAGGAGATCCCAAGAATGTTGACCATACACGTATCGAGTATAAAACCGAGGTCAAACGTGTACAATGTGTTTTTCCCATAAGCTTTCCACCCTAGCCTAGGGTCCCAGGCTTTCTTGCAAAATCCTTGAAGAATTCGTATTGAACACAATATAACTTGTTCGGAACGTTTAGAACGGTGAGTAGTTCAGTGAAGAATGTTTTTTGTCGTTTATTTGACAACACAGTAGCTTTGTACGCTTAACACGTTTAATACGCTAATTTAATTGAGTATAAATATTGATGCATTGGGTTTCAGGGGCCGTTGATAGGGTAGAAAGCTAGTGTAAACACGGCTAAAGCTGATAAAAATCAACCAAAGTGACGGATGCGGGTGATGTTTGCGCCACCTACCGCCAGGGCAGCCGGCCTCGTCGCTTCCATCGGGGCAGTCGGCCTTACGGTCGCACTTCTGTGCCAGCGGAATGCACGATCCGTCGGGACAGGAAAAGTCCGTCGAGGGGCAGGGGGCTACCAGGTTGTCTGCAGGGACACAACACGTCATGACCGGTGTCCAGTCGCGGTCCAAGAGCGTGCATCCCGCGAGCTTCTGGACAATTATTGCCGGGACTGGTGGGGAGGGGGCAAGTTCGGGCGGCTTGCTTTTGGCTTTAAAAGCGCTGTAACCATCTCAATTTAAAATTTCACGTTGATTCGGTAAACATTGATCTACAATGAAAATAAATGTTAACACTGTGAATATATAAAAAATTGTTACCATCTTTGACATACGTCAGGCGCCAAGAATTTATTCTTTAGTGGATTACTTATGGTACTCTCCGGGGTGTACCCCTTTCTCTCTATCTCTATTTACCGGTCCGTCCCACTTCCCGGTGGTCGCTCCCTGAGCGATATACGCGGTACTGAGCCAAATAAATATGCAGCACACAAATTGCGTCCCTTCGCATCGCGTAAGAACAGCTGAACGAACGCCAATTAATTACGAAAACAATTTCTTTTCGAAGCGCTCAAAAGATAGACGTGTGCCTCTGTGGGCACGAACATTTTCCGGGTCAAAATTACCGTGTTATTTCTAATGGGATATTCGGCTTGAGCACCCTGGCTGAAAGTGCGGTGTTTGACGATTTTTTTCGCCGACTTTGTATGGGAGCAGAATTTTTTCTTTGTGCCTCTGAGGCCTTAATTAGTTACGACGATATTAAGAAGGGATATTTTTTTAAGATTAGCTGGTTACAGCCCTTTTAAGAGACCATTGAGCTGGGTTTACTGTCAGCTTTGTCGCCAAAACCATGTCACTGACATCGACATTGGATTGAAATTTGAAGCTTTTTCTTTATAATTTCTTATTGAACTTGAAATGCATGTTTGATGTTCGCTAGATGAATGGTTAGCTTTGCATGTCGCGGTGGCATGATGTTCGCGGCATTACTGACTGCAAGTGAAGCGTAAGAATTGCCCGTGAGAAAAGTTGGTCTTGACATCGACACATCTTCTATTGAAAATGGAAAGGGCGTAACTTTAAATGTTCATATTGCATTTCAGGCATTACAATATTTGGTGAAACACACGTTTTTTCTTTAAACGTCCGGTTATCGGAGCAGCAAATCAGTTACGTTTCGAAGGTAAGTCACAGGATATTAATGATTTATGAAAATAGGCTGCTTTAGAAGTTTCAATCGTTTGAAGATGGGTGGTAAGAAGATATTTAGAATTTCCTGTTGTATCAGGAGTTTAAATTAGGTTAATTTTGTTGTTAATTATCGCTTATTAGATACAGTATGTGTGTTAGAAGTTAAATACTGTTACGATTAATTGTCAACACGTCAATCAAACTACCAAAATCGAGTTCAAATTTTAGTACTTAAATCGACAGTAGGTACGTCAAGCAAAGCGAGGGGTGATGAGGGTGAATTTCGGGGACGTCGTGGAGGGTTCTCGGTCTTACCGCAGTCGTTCTCGTCGCTACCGTCGCGGCAGTCGGCGTAGCCGTTGCACCGGTCGGCGGTGGGAACGCACGCACCCCCGCTCGAGCAGCTAAACTGGTCGGGGGTGCAAATCTCTACGCCCCCACACCCCGAATGCGAAAGCAAAACAATTTACACGGTGCGCACTAACTCGTTCCCAGTCACCAAACAGTCAGTCAAGTTTGCACCGAGTTTGCTCTTCGAATACATTGCTGGACCATTAGCTCATATCCACTTCTTTGGTAATACCATAGGGCTACTTTGTTATTACTTATTAGCATAGCTAGATTCATGGGTCTACCAAACGAAGTGGTATTTACTAACGGTCCTGGTTTATTGGACTGGGTTTTACCAATTTCTTCAACTCCGAGAGAATAACTCGAAACAAATGAATTTCTCTGGCATACCATTATTTAGACTTGTGTCAATCTCCTCATCCATCCTCAAATCCTCAAAAACTGGTTTAAAATCGGAGTTAAAATGCTAAATCCAACAAAGTTTTTTTTTAATTATTTCTCTGCCAATAGACCACATTCAAAAGTTCATTCCAGAGATGATTAAAATGGTGTGTGTTAGGCTTTTCTTATGGGGCTGCATTTTCAAAAGTCCTTATTGATTCTAGATTAAGCCTTTTTTGAATGTTGTCTATTTTATTGGTTGTTGCTTTGAAAATTTACTCAACTCCTAATTTAGCTCGGAGGTCAGAAAGTGGTACAACTGGCCTGTGGCTATACATTTGGTTAAACTAAGAAAACAAATGTCTGTAACTGGTAGAATTTAATCAGCCAATCACAATCGACAACGTATTTTTATTTAAGACTCGGAACATTCACCATTTAACTTGCAAATAGTTGGAAGAGCAAATTTCTCGGTGCATTTCGTTGAAATCTGGCGAGTTAGAACGATACGTACTGCAAGGTGAAAACAGAGGAGAGTACTCACACGTCTTGCGTGTCGTGCGTTGACTCTTGGCCGTGCGCAAACGGCCGTGTGGACTTGGGAAATTGTCGCACGCTTTTTGCAGTCCAAAATGCCGCACGGCCATTGGACAACGCACGGCATCTTGAACCGGTGGCACTCTCATGTGTAACCATCTTAAGGTGAATCTAGTAGCAAACTGGAAAACTAACCCGATTTTTAGTTAATTTAATAATTGCTGCAGTCACACTGTAAGGTTGCAGTGACACAAACTTGGTTCATTCCATTGAAAATTTAACAGGCTTTCTGACAAAAATTATTTTAAATTTTTACTTCCACTACTTTTTATTAAAGGCAGGCTTTTTGTGACATTATTACTTTTTTTTAAACTGAAGCCTGATTGTAAAAAAAGTGACGAGACTAAATACTTGAAATACGTTTTTACAAAAAGCCAGCTATTTTCTCTACGGATTTACCAAGTTTGGTGTCTGGCACTTACAGTTTTACTGCAGCAATTGAAATTATCTACTAACCGGGTTGGTTTTTCCTGCTGCTATTAGATTCACCTTCCAAACTACAGATAATCTACTATAACGAGGCTAATTATTTACAAAGCCAGTAACAACACCACAAATCAAGGGACTACCTACTACAAAACTAGAAAATTCAACACTTACTTACAAAACGAAAAGCTATAGTTAGCTGGTATTTACAGCGAGTTTGCAGGGTGAGGAATTCAGCGCTGTACCGTTTTAGTATTGCGGGATGTAAATTGAGAAATGCACAAAAAATCATCCGGCCTACGTTGCGGCTGACTTGAACCCAAATAGGAAATAAACCACAATGGTACACTCGCATGTATCTTAAAGTTCCCTTTCCATGGCCCTTAAAACAACCGTTAAGAGGAACAATTCATAGCATTTCGCCATTTCGGAGGCCAGATAAAATCTTTTCTTGTGCATTTCTAGTAAGTACAAGAATCAATTCTCAATATCGTTATTGTGCTTTTGTGAATCGTAGTGAGTGATTAGATAATTAAGCGCGATAAGTGAGAAAGCACACGTCACAGCACACGTCACCACCAAAGCAGTGATCGGTTAGGGTCGGGGCCATCGAAGTATCACGAAGACCTCGCATGACATGGGAATTATCACGAAAGCCTCTCATGAGAGGATGAGTACGTAACGTTGTACGGTCGTTTTTCCCTTCTGGGCAGCGTCGACTTACCGCATCCCACCTCGTCCTCCTCCTGATAGCACTCGTTGATGCCGTTGCAGCGCTGGTTGATGTTCAGACACAAGCCATCATCGCACCGGAACTGGTCCGACCGACAAGTCATGGGGCCTGCAAGTCAGAGACAACGCGAGGCTGAGAAATCGCTTGGCAGAAACTCACGTTACGTTGGACTATGTACTTGGCTTAGGCTATAAGGTTACAGTAAAACCATATACGTTCGTGGTTTTACTATGTGTACCCGGTAAGCGCATTTATTTCACCAGCGCATGGCCTCAAGTGGCTCTGCAAAAGTGGTTTTTGTGAAGTACTTGTACTTTTTAAAACATGAAGTAAAAGAGGGTTTGAATTTGAGTTTGAAAGTTACGTGTTTATGTCTCTTCTGGCTTCGAAGGTACCAAATAAACAATTTACCTTCGAAACATCAAGGTGTGTGGTTTTTTCGACAAAGAAACTTCTTCTATCTGGAAAATAGAAATCACACCCTGGGTGCTACCAAAAAACCCAACTCCAAAGTGGTAATTGCCATTTTCTGCGTATTTTGGTCGTGGAACAAGTAAGCACAGAAAAATCAATTCGGAAGCGGCCTCCGTAATGCCATAAGACGGCGTCTCCTTACCACAGAACTCCTCGTCAGAAGAGTCACTGCAGTCGACTTGCCGATTGCACCGGAGGCTGGTGGGAATGCAAGTTCGGTCGCTGCGACATTGGAACTCGTTGGCCGCGCAGCCACCGTCTGAAACATTGGGCAGCGGGCCGATGAAAGGACTGCGCAAGGCAAGAGGACGCTGAAGGTCGGAAGACAGATGAAGAGAAGATGTAGATGGTTGTCACCAAGGGCTGACTCTAGAAGAAAGAAAGTTTTAACTGTTTTTTCTTGGAGGTGGTGTGTAAAATTGGATGGGAATTGTGGATGGTTATGGTTTCAGGTTTTTCGTGTGGGTTTCATTTAAAATTGCGAGAAAAAAAGAGATTGTATATTTTGTGAGGTTAGTGTAAAGGGTTTGCTGTAAGAGATCATTGTATGGAGAAACATAGAAGTTTCTTATAAAATATTGGCTATGGCATTAACTAGAAGATCTAACTAAGGCTAATATATTTCCTATACCCTTCTAGCCCCCCTCTAGACAAGTTTTGCTTAACGTCGTTAAGACCTGGCGTGATAATCGCTAACATGCTAGTCAACCATGAAAAGCTAAATTATTAAGTCAATCAATTCGTTGTTGATTAGTTCTATTAGTTTTTTCAAGCGGTTCTTTTCTCAGACAACCTGTGGCCATCATTTCGCATCAACTGTTCGCTTTTGGCTGTGAAGCAGGTGAAAATTTCGTCGCAAAAAAGCAAGCAGGCAGTAGATTTGTCATTTAACTATCGATTGGGCCCGTTTTCTAGCCGCCGGCTATAAACGTGACATACCGCTATAAACAAATCTGCATGTTATGTGATTGGTTGTAACTACATAGAGGCAGCCATTTCGTCAATTGGTGGCAACAACTAAAGGCGTGTTAGCTTGGTGAATGGGCTGTAACCCTTGAAAATGTAATTCTTATATAGACCTGAATACATCATGGTAGTCTAACAAGATATACCAAAAAGGAAACTTAGGAAATTTCTAAGAATTTAATTAATAAGATTTTTGTCTGCGCCCGTGGTGACTTTATTGACGTGAAAATAGCAAAGGCATATGCGCAAAATACGACACATTCCTTCGATAATCACATGAATATGGCTTAAATAAACTACCCCATACCGAATTTTTTTTTTATAGAACGTAGGAAAATTACCGAATATGTCACTAATTCTCAATATTTTTTGGACCAAAACTACTCCTAGGTCGAATACATTCCCTGTGTGATTTCTCACGAGTGATTTCGATTTGACCACCCCAGCTGAAAAATTTGAATTGACATTTTTCCTCCGGCTTGTTTATAAGCAAAAAAATCTAAATAACGAACATATAGAAGGGACATTATTGTAGTTTAGAGGGGTACAGCCTTTTTAACCGACCAGTGGGAAACCAGGCACTGGCGGAGTTACTGTTTCTTAGCTACCTAGGTTGAACGGTACTCCACAACCAAATGTTAGTATTCTGGTATTCGCAGGTATTATGTAAGTTAGTAATATATACTGTGATTGCAAAGTGCGCATACTGCAGTTCTTCTCGTCGCTGCCGTCCTGGCAGTGGTTGACGCCGTCGCACTTCTTGGACGCCGCAATACAGTAACTATTGTTGCACTTAAACTCTCCCGACAGGCATGCTGCAATCAAGTGCAACGGACCGGCTTGCAACAATCACCCTGCATTGCATTCATGAAACAATCGAGATGCACTCGGCCACCGCCCAACAATCCAATTCATACAAGCCAAGATGCAAATGGTTTTCTTGTTTATTTGGATTTTGTTGATTTTTAAAGTGAAATGCAATGTATGGTTTTAGTTGTTAAGCTGCATACATTTATGTGGACGTTAAATGTGCTATATGAGTGTACTTGATTCTTGCAACTGAATTAATGTGCAGGTAGTGGTGTAATTTTTCTGGAACAAAATTTTAAATGTATCGAAAGTAACGTGAAAACAAAAATTTGTATGTTTATCAAAGCTGGGGAATTAAAATCATTGAATTGGTTGTGGGACATTATACTGACTTGTAAATGTCTATGTTATGGTTTGCTTAGTGATTTTCAGGCATTAGTATCACAAACACAGAGCACAAACACATATTATTAACAAACACGTAATTGGTGAGTAAAATTGGTAGAGGTGCACCGAAAAAGAAACTGAAAACACGTGGATTAGTGAACACGAGTGAGTTGAAGATGTAGAGTTGGTCCAGCGACTGAAAGAGAAGACCGCTAGATGGCAACAGCAGCGAGCTGCGAAGAGTGGAAACGTCTGGAATGGAAAGAGCCTTCCGAGGAGAAAATCGCAGAAGAAATTCGTTGCAGATGTTGTTATTTTTTCCACGAAGAGTCGATTAGAGAGGCTAGAAACGTGATGAGAGGGCCAAGATATCAAAAGTTTCTTAATTGTTGTGAAAATGGAATTTTATTAGAAGGCCATTGAACGAGTGATGTGCTATCTAAAGAAGGCTGGAAACAATGAAACTTAGACGCAGTGAGGCAAAGTTTGCAGTGAGACGAAGTTGACTGAAAAAAATGTACAAAGCCACAAAAAGACGGCGATTGTTTTGAAAAAGAAATCCTGCTCAACAGCGGATTTAGAAACGGAATCATCTAGAGCTAGATAAAGTAGAGAGTAAAGCGTAGTTCGAAAGATGCCCGCTAGAGGTGGCGCTGACACACAAGCTTTAGACGCCGACGCCACGACGCCGACTTACGACACGACTGCTCGTCCGTGCGGTCGGCACAATCGTCCTTCCGGTCGCACTTGAGGGCGATGTCGATGCAGCGGCCGTCGGAACGGCACTGGAACTGATCGCCACGACATCGGCGACCTGACGACGACCACGACGTCGGCGGCCTCGTCGTCGCTTCTAAACCCGCGCCCCGCGAACACAACAAGCACATCCAAACATGCGGTCTCCATGCCCCTACAATGTCTCCCGCATGACGCCCCAAACAGCACATTTATACCCACACGATGGCACCTCGAACATATTCCCACGTGACGTACCCTCGCACATATGCACATATGTTGTACCCTTTGTATGCACATTTGGTGTACCCTCACACATATGCACCTATGATCTATGCTTGCGCTCATGTTTCCTTGAACATATTGGTCCTACTGAAATCCCACACATTGTAAATGCGCGTTTCGAATAGCAGTGCGATGGTTCAAGCACACTATCACTCTGGTTTGCTCGCAGTTGCTATCGGGTAGCCTTCAGGTTACCTTCTGGTACACGTCAATGGTTGTCGCTGAAATGGGCTAAAGTTGTGTGTGTAGATTATGGTGGCATCTATGTTTTTAGGGGTTGAATTGGGCTAGCATGGGCAGTTAAGTGAGAGCTAAAGTGCACGTATTTGATTTACGTTATTCAGCAGTCTTCGCGGATCAGGTTCTCAATCGACTACAGATCGCCTCCCTGTGATGCGAGTGGTCGGCATGTGGTTATTTGGACGGTCAAACGAATGGCAATGCAGATAAGGTACCTAGTCTGGGTCTGTCATGTAGGTTTGGGACACAAGCTTCGCCCATCTGTAAGCGTCAGTTGTCTCTTCGGGCTGATATGGGAATCGTAACGAAAGCATATGGGCTGTAATTGGAAACGGCGAAAAAAGGATGTAAAATGGGAGCCAGCGTGCATATTTCTGAAATGGGTACATCATCTTTTCGTAGTTTGGCAATCTGATCTCTGAATATCTGCACTTAAAACAGGTTAAAAATTGGAGTTTAGGTTACAATCTTACTCTTCGGGCTGTTATGGGAGTCGAAACAAAAGCCACTGTTCGCAAATTTGAAACGGCTTAATTCAAATCACACAGTATTCACGGTAAGCAGGGCTCAATGCGAGTGAAACTGGAAAGCAGTGCTTCCATGAGAAAAACGCTGCGCAATTCGCAGTGATTTTCCGTCATCGGTTTTTTCACAGCCAATCATAAATGCCAAATTACAAGAATTTAAACAACACTTGCGCCTGGTTGGCTAAACACTCAGGATTTTGGAAATATCGCTGCGAATCTCATGGCAGCCTCGCCGAGGCCGATTGGCAGAGAACGTGACAGAGGACACATTTGGGCAGCATTGGCGTTGAAAAGTGGACGTGTTTTTGTCCTAAAAGACTCACGGCAATTGCGCTCGTCCGAATCGTCGTCGGGGCAGTCGCGTCGGCCGTCGCAGCGCTTGCTGCGGGGGATGCAGGTACCAAAGTCACACTGATACTCGCTGGTAGAGCACGCTGAAAAGACACAACCAGCGTCAGTGCACCGCGCATGTCAGTGACGTCATCGCGTGGGGGGGGGGGGAGTCGAGGGTAGGCAGCCCATCCCAAAGTTACTTTGCCCAAGGTAGCGCCCCTCCCGCATTTTTGGAAAATATTGAGGAATTGAGATAATGTGGCGATATGTTGTCAACTTTTTAAAATGAGCTCAGGGGAAAAATGAACTCTATTCGGGGGTGGTATATGTTTTTGGGAAATGAGTTATAGATTTGCACAAAATAAATCTCTAGGTGAAAATGATTTGGTGTATACCGCTAAATTCTCAACCAGCTCGAGGGCTTTCGGTCCAGATCCACTTTTTGACTTTTGGGAAACATGGCTTCAGGAAATTTGCCCCTAAGACCATCCGTAGGTTCAATAAACTGCCGGCCCAAATTTATCTTTCCCCTGAGCTGTCCAAATATATTTTTTTCCTGGTGACTGAGCCACGGAGAGGTTTGTTCGAGAGAGTGGACTTAGGGAGCGAAGGACCGATCGGTCTCTTTGAAGTAACTGCCCGTGATTATATACACAATCGTTTGGGTATTACTTAATGAAGTTACCCAAAAGTTTTGACTTCTTTTTAAAAACTAAAATAAATATTGTTTCATCAAAATAAAAGACGGTAAAATATACCAAATTAGTAATTGAATTTAACTCGTAATAAAGTATTTTGCTGAAGAATGTTGAAGCATTATGACCGAGATATTCGGAATTTATTGAAAAAATCAAACACGAGCTAAATTCAATGATTAATTTCAAAAAATTGTTTCGTATTACATTTAAAGTGAACTACAGTGCAGTCAAGCAGTCAGTCAGTTATAAATACATTGAAACCAAACATATCTGTTCTACTGAAAGGTTTGACTGGTTCTTCTATCAAGTTTTTTGTCAAGTCATCTACAAATTTTATACTTACTATTTTGGCATGCAAAGTCAAGCAAAATATTACGGTTAGTTAAAAATCAATTGAAAAAACAAACAAACGCATCACACAAATTAAGAAACAAAAGCAACAAAAACAACGGCAAGAAAACTGTTTGACAGAAAAACTAGAAAAGTACAAAGAAATCGTGAAAGAAACCCGAAAATTGTGAACGGTGAGCGCAAACTCGGAGTGGCTCTACGAAAAAACAACGAGTGTCCGAAACGAAAATGAAAAACATCATTCTACGTCGACTGTTAGCGGGTCGAGCGTTACGTACGACATCCCCGTTCGTCCGAGTTGTCCTTGGGGCAGTCGACGTTGCCGTCGCAACGCAGCATGATGGGGATGCAGGCCGAGTTGGTGCACATGAACTCGCCGCGGGGACACACGTGTGGCCCTGGGCAGGTTCGACGGTTCGACGCCCGGTTAGTGACAAGCACATGCGCATAACGTTGAAACGTAAACGCCCCTGCACTTCCAATAGCTATTGCCATTGGTCGTGTCACCCGCAGCGTCTTTGTGATCTTTCTCGGACGCAATAACGATAGAGTGGCGCCCAACGTGGGGCGACGCATGCGTAAACGCACGGTACATGGCCGGTTTACCGAGAAGTGTGCACCAAATGGTGGTCAACCTTTCAGCAGACTTCCCTCTTGCTACACTGTCCAAATCCGTTAAGCTCTGATCCGAACCGGTGTGGATTCTCTACCACCAATGCATCACAGTTGTTAAACAGGCGGGAACCACCTACACCGGTTCAAATCAGACCTGAGTCATTGGTGGTATGTGGCAGAGGAAGTCGTTAGACTTGGGATGGCTTCTACATTTGATGACACCTGCTCTAAAAGTTTGGTTACAGTCGGTAGCGCAGAGAGAAGATGCGGTGTGAAGAGAAAGTATTCAATGTCGTGGATAGTAAACGTTTGTTAGAAATTTGAACACATTTTAAGTCAAGGAAGACAGAGCATTTGACAATGAGCACAACACACAGCGTAATTGTTAGTGCAGGCACGATCGACAACCCAAGCGCGAGCGACCCTGAAGATTAGAGGCGTTGGGCGAGGAGAGGTGACAGGACCGGCAGTAGAGGGTGGGTGGTGTCCTGATGAAATCGCCTGGTGGAGGCACATAGTCGTTAAATCATGCCTCACAGAGGGGCGTTGTAGCAGCGCGCTGGTAACTTTTTAACTTTTTAATAAACTGTAAAGACTTTTTAATTTCTGGCGAAGGATGACTCGCACTTCAAATATTTCAACCCAATTTTTATATAAGGTTCAATTAATTGGCAAATAATTTTACCCGATGAGTAGGTAATCAAGTAAAACTTTAATTCACTAACTGTATGAATTACACTACCAAATTGTAACATTCTCTTTTGAATGAATTGACCGACAAGAAGATTTTAATTTCACTTCCAAAATCGAGGAGTGCTCACTTCCGAAACATCGTACCCTGCTTAGCTCAGTGGTAGAGCAATGGCCATGTAAGCCAGAGGTCCGCGGTTCGAGTCCTCAGGTAGGCAGGTATTTTTGAAGTGATATTAATACTCTTCACGTTAATACTAGCCGTGTGAATGGTTTTAAATTTGTAATCCTTGTCAATTGACCGTCATGTTTTTGGGTAAAATGTAAAACTGATTAGTATCGAACGAATACGGTCGGTAACTCAATAAAGTGAATGGGAAATGTATCCATCCCGATTAGTAACCAATAGAGACCGGTTGGTATCTCTGTACAGTTTGTCACCAACCTCGAATCAATCCATCTGTTGCTATAGCCGCCACGTGCCGCCACGTGAGGCATACAGAAACGATTTCACGTGAATTTAAGAGGCGTCGAAGTAGCCATTGAGCGATTAGACAAAGGGATGGAACACGAGGCGAGGACCAGAGGTGACAGACTGTTAGTATTGCACACAAGATCACAGCAAGACTCGACGCCGTCATGCGAGCGAGCGATCGAGAAGCAGAGGCGTCGCGCGACGTCGACGTCGTCCCCGGATCTACCTTCTTGCTCCGGACAGTTAGTCTCGTCGCTCAAGTCTGTACAGTCACCGCGGCCGTCGCACTTCCGGCGGGCGTCGATGCAGCTTCCGTCATCGCACGTGAACTCGTGACTCTGGCATTCGACGCCGGACAGCTCGGCTGTAAGATGGCGGGGAGTTAGTGTTTAACGACATGTTTCTATGAAACGGCGCATCCCTGGAGTTCATCTGCTTTACCATGGGCAGTCGGAGTCGCGCTGAACGACAGTGGTAGACTGATGAGTCTGCAGATTTTATTGCTATCGGCGTTAAATAACGAACTGCACTATTCATTTATTTATACTCGTGTCTTCTTCTTAATCTAGGCACTAGTTTTCAAAAAAAAAAAATTAACTGGGTATCACTGCCAAGAACTTCTTACAACAAACTCCCAGCGTTTCGCGAGCTATACTACTGTAGGTTTCCTCAGCGCGATTGTGACAGTTTTAACGCGAAAAAGAACTTTAGTACAAAAAACAAAAAGAAAACAAAAAAAAAATTCTAGCGAGGTCTTCTTAAAAAATTTGAAGAAAATCGGCATTAATATCCAGTTAAATGACAGTTATTTTTAAAAACGTACTGCACCGGTGAGTGGCCTGCCAGGCCACGAGTTAATATTTAGCAAACAGCGAAGGCTCTTTAAAAAAACTGTTAATAACTGGGTTAAACTGCTGAAAACTTAACTGAAACTAAACTGCCAACATTTCGCTGAAAGCTTCGCTGAAAGCTTCATCGGGGCAAGTCTTGCCCCGATGAAGCTTTCAGCATAGTTAGCGAAACGTTAGCAGTTTAGTTTCAGTTAAGTTTTCAGCAGTTTAACCCAGTTATTAACAGTTTTTTTTAAAACTATAGTGCTGAAATCAGTCAGGAGATGTGAGTCTCAAAAATTTAATAGCGAAGGCTCTATTGCAACATTTACTCCAATTACGATAAGAGATGTGGGTGCAAGGCTATCGTAATAAGTATGTTTGGCTACAGATTCTGCAGCTAGTCGGTAGTTACTGCAGTCGGATCGCACACTGGTGATTCTTTTTTTGGTTATTTCGGTAGTAGGTTTGTTACTAATCTCTGCTGCACACGTGTGCTGCGCAAAAAAAGTAAAATTATGCAATCTGGACATTCGCTTTTTGCTAAAAATTTACTCTTTGCCAGGGCATTGGGCATTGCGGTTTATGACAGCCTGGTAGCAAGGACTATTTTCACAATTGCCATTTAAGGGCTAGTAAGTTAAAAAATTACAAACGTACCCCACTGAGAAATGCATTGCAAAAGAAATATTAACCGTCCTTATTGACTCTGGAGGAGGTCTCTGGTCTCTTGAACGCTTGATGCGCCAATTTTAACTTCGTTTCCTTGCAGTTTGGAGTTCTTTTTTTCAGTTTTTTCAGGGTTTTAGTTTTCAGTATCGCCGTTTGAAAATGTGGTTTATAAATTCTGATCTGTTTTTTTTTGCGGGCAAAAACGTGACCTCGATTTCACGCAATACCTTTGATCCACGAAATATCACACCGCCAAGCATGAGAGTCGAACTCAGACCGTACTGATGAGTGACTGATAACCGATATCTCTGAGCAATAATTTTCGAGAACCTCTCGAGCGTGCGGTTTGCTGTCGCATTGGAACGTGGAAAGAGCAACGCGATATCCCACGACCTCCCACGGGACACCACCGTGATAATCGTGCAAGTGGCCGGTGAAACACGGCCACGGTAGAAATGTGAAATTCCCGTGTTCTACTAGGACACCAGGCGCGGATCAGGTTGCCAGGATACGTTAAAGTTTCGCCGCATCGACTATCAGCGGCAAATTTTCGCACAGAAAATTCGTCGTTCAGTCGTATCGGATGGTGTATTTAGTAGAAACGAAATTTGCAGTCGAATTTCTGCGAATTTGAAACACGGCTTTCGAATTGCTTTAGAAAACAGATGTCTGAAGAGATATGCGAGTCGAAAGTTTGCTCATTCACGGTGCGTGTGACGAATTTTCGCGAAATACATCCACGTATTTCCTTTACCGCAAAAACAGCACCCGAAAAATGAAAAGAACTCGCAAAAATCAGCGGCTTCCTGGCAAAAAAAAAAACTCGGCGACCACCTCCGAGTCTTCATTCCAGTCGACCGGCCGCACCCGTCCGACAAAACGCCAGTAATTCACGGCGAAGCCCCGGCCGACTTTCACCGCGTCGACCTGGCCATAAGTCAGCCCACCCTCTGCTAGCACATCTCGCCGGTCATCGACGCCGAAGAGGCCGCACACAGGTCGACGACGCCGGGCGGCCAAACTACTTCCGGTGTGTCTGTGCCCGTCGATCGACGAGTCGCATCGCTCATTTCTGCATCGGTCGTTGCGAATCCATCGCCGTCGTAGAGATGGCGCGGGTACACACGTTTATCATGTTTCTAAGACTACACGCTGAAATCTGAGCACAGTCAGACGGAATCGAACAGGCATTATATAGCCTTCACCGACGTCAACCTGAGAAAATAATCGGCTGGAAGCACCTACTTCCAATCGCAGCTTTTCCCATTGGATGGAGAAAGAGGAGCTCAAGCTCACATAATTTATTACGTGTACATACAACTGAACCCATTCCAATTAGAGTCGAGGATTTTCTAAATATAAGGTTTCTTTATAAAAACTCTGTAGACACATGGTTAGACGATAGACATGGAGATACGTATGTCCATCTCCTCATCTTAACACCAGTTTTCAAAAACACGGCTTTTCAAACAGGATTTGAATACTAGTAATTCACTAAAACTTTTGTAAACAATGCTGTTCTTCTTCTGATGGGGTAAAACGCATAGTTTACGGCACGTTGGGAAAGTTGTAACGGATTTCTATAAGCATTCATTCCCAGTTTTAAAACCGTTTTTTGTTAATGACGTCACGTTCCAATACGGAAGAAATCAAGACCAGTTTAACAACTTTTCTGAACTCATTTCTATCGCCATGGCAGCAGCCAATCACATGCAAGGAATTAACTTTGTTTCTGGCGAATACCTGTTAACTCAAGGCTAAGAAAAGTTTAATAAACTGACCCTAAGCTGAGCACAATTAAGGGATAAACCTGTCAGAGGAGACTTGCCCATTGACAGGCTATCAAACATTTAAATCGGCTGTTGAAACCACGGCCGGGCAAGAACGCATACCATGCGCAAGAAACAAAAGGGATGTGAACTCACTCTGGTTGCATCCGGCCTCGTCATCGCCGTCCGGACAGTCGACGATGTCGTCACAGCGTCGGTAGTAGTCGATGCACTGGCCGCTCTTGCACCGGTAGTTGTCAGAGTTGCACGCGGGCTGGGCTGAAAAAGTGCAACAACAAAATGCACTTTAGCTTTGCCAAGTCTTGCCTCTCGTACAATTCGATTGGCATCATTTCTCGTTCTTTGTTTTTCTGATTGGCTGCGGTTGAAGTGGAGAGATTCGTACTCTCTGTTTATCGTGAGATTTATCTCTTCGTCGCGGATTTCTCGTACGGAAGGAGTTAGGGGACTTTTATTCCAGAGTCCACTTCCTTGATTAATATGAAAGGGCTCGATGTTGCCCCACTTGAGGGGTTGGGTCATTTTCCGAGGTCCAAATTCGCGGTCATCCGACGATATAAAAATAATCCCAAAGGAAAATATTTCCTCCGCTATGCTACGAAACAAGATTCAAGCACGGTGTCGGATGTCAACCCTCCAAGAGATCTCTTATTTATCTGTATATCACCTCTGTAATAATTTCCACTTGAAACTCTTGGGTGTGAACAGCTTTTCAATCGCCCCTGTTCTTCAAGACACTGAACCACTGTTCTCAAAGTTTTGCTTTCAGCTTCTTAAAGAAGCTGTGACACTCTAAAATTAAATTCTCATGTATAGGTTTGAATGCATCGTGGTGTCTTAAATGAAATTCCTAAATATGTCGTGGTAATTTTCTATGAATATACCTATGGTAAATATTTAAGATTTTGGTCAGCGCGCACAGGAATTAGCGTAAAACACGACACATTCCTTCGGTATTTACCTAACTGTGGCTACAATAAAATACGTATCACAGAGCCAATGTTCAAAGAACGAAGGAAAGACAAACGAACAATTCTTCACCTGCTAATTTTAATTTTGAACCAAAATTACTCCTCGTAGCTCAGGGTCTAAAAATTCCCTGTGTCATTTCTTATGGAATATTTGGACTTGGGTACACCAACTGTAAATTACATGTCTTAGCATTTTTCCTCCGGCTTGTATGCAAGCAAACAATTTTCTTTGTGTCACTAAATTCCTAACAAACGACCATTCAGAAGTGATATTGTTTTATTTCAGGGAGCTACAGCCCCTTTAAAGCGATAAAGCACACGAACCGAACCATACAAACGCCTCTCTGCGGCGGTTCGTATTGCAATCGGCCATCTAACGTGCAATCTTCATAGAGCCACTTCATCATGCTTGGAGTCGAAATCGTACGTGAAACGGAGCCGACCAAACGCCTCCAAACCACTACACGCAACACTTTTTTCCCGTCAAACCACCGAAAACGAGTCCACAACCAAATCTTCTTGTGACAAACTGAGTGTACTTCTCCAAGTCAATGAGATTGACAATATTATCTCTCAAAAGCTATAGTATAGTAAGTCGGGGGAAACAAGATGAGCATCGCATTAATGAAAGCCAAACAAAGCGCTCTGAATGCTTTGAGTTTCAAGGGGGTCGTCTCGAAGACATCCGCTCGCCCGTGCCGCACTATCCCGACGACCGGGTGTCCGACTAAGATGACAATTGAATGTGTGTGAGTTGTGTGGCTGTGTGCGACGTCGCGACGCTAGACGTCGGATTGTGTTTTCCTTTCAGCCCGCGGGGGGCGCAAGATTTGGCGACGTTATGACCGTGTCATCAAGCTTTATTAGGCGCCGTCCACGGCCAAAGGGATACCGGAAGTTACACGCATTTCCCGGCGAGAAATGGAAGGAGATTTTTGAGAAACTGTTTTCGTTTGGATTTCAAACGTCTTACTGTGGTATTCGCTTTTGAACCTCTAGCTGGCTGGGAACACAAGTTAAATGTTTGCTGCGTGGATCGGTGTCATGTGTCTTGCACCGCTCGACACGAAATTGGAAACAAGACACTGGAAGGTGGGCGAATAATTGAATGTCGACTGTAATAGTAAGCAGAGACACACGGCATCTTCGATCATTCGACGCACAAATGAAACAGAGCTAACGCCACCGGAAAAACGAGCTGCTACGGGAAACAGAGAGAGAGGGAGTGCGCAGACAAAGATAGAGCCAGAGAGAGAGAGAGAGAGAGAGAGAGAGAGAGAGAGAGAGAGAGAGAGAGAGAGAGAGAGAGAGAGAGAGAGAGAGAAAGAGATGGAAAAACTGATAAACCCTGACGTAACGTAAGTATGGTGGGATGAAGGGGGGGCTGGGAGGGTGAGTTCTGGGTGGAGTGGAATTAAATCACAACATATTGCCATTAGACTCTAGAAGGCGCACGGATCGAGTTAGAGCTGTCGGGGATCGAGTTGGTCGTGGCTGGTATCGGGTTCGAGTCCTGGTGTAACGCAGTTTGACGTTGAGCCGGAGCCGGGGCTGATCGGCTTAATTCTATCAACATAATTCTTGGCAAGCTTAAAAGAAAATCCGATCCCGTTCGCCTGGAATCGCCTGGAAATTGAGAGGAAGTTTGGACACGAGGAAGAGCGATAAAGATGCGAGCGGCGAGCCAGAATCAAAACTGCGAAGATTTTAGGATACCGGTATCACGACGTCACAGCTCGAATTCTCAGTGAAGGGTGGTCAAAGCTTAAGTTTCCGAGATGTTGTTTCGCATACTGCTAACCAAGATTTGGGCTGTGGTCGAAAACTTATAGCTTGTTTGATTTAACAATTTTCACCCTATACATTTGCAGTTTTCGAGATTCATAATGCGTATCCTAGGTTTCCAAAAAAACTGTTAATTAACTGGAAATCACTGCCAAAAACTTCCAGCAAACAAACTCCCAACGTTTCACGAACTATAACGTAGGCTTCCTCGGGGCGAATGAAAAAAACAAAAACATTCGCCCGAGGAAGACTACAGTATAGTTCGCGAAGCGTTGGGAGTTTGTTTGTTAGAAGTTCTTGGCCGTGATATCCAGTTAATTAACTTTTTTTTTGAAAACTAGTGCCAAGATTAAGAAGAAGACATATCGCCCACCATCCTAGGCTAATTAAATGTATTGGTCTGAAGGTAATAAAGGGAAAAAAAAGTTGGTTGGTGTTCCATTAACCATCGTCTGACGCCTATTCAGTTTGCGTCGACGAGCAGATCAGCTTTTACGTAGCGCCCGATCTAAAGTCTTCGCGCCGACTCGATTCTTGCGTACGACGATGCGTCGGTCCGTCCTAGACAGCGCAAAGTTTACCGGGCGTTAATTTTCCGCCTATTGCTATGAAATATGCGAAGCCATTTGCGGAAACGTATGTCCGGGCCGAAATACGTCCGCGTTTAATTCGAAGAAATTAATGACCGCCGAAATTTCTGGACGCCAACAAACAAGTTAACGACAAATTCACTCCACACGCGCGCACCGAAAAACAACTTGTCCACTTCGTGACGATTAATCGGAGAAAATTATAATGATATGCAGTCGCCCCTCGCGCCGTACGTCCGTGCGAAGGGTGGGTACCACCCACCTTGAAACACTCTCATCTGTTTCGCCATCGCGCTCTTTACGCATGGAAAGTGGCCTAAAATTTAACGTCGTTTTGTACGCGTTGGTCGATTTAATGTTTATACATGAGGTTTTATGTCTGAAGGCCTATATAAAAAAGTGTTTTGTATAAAGAAAAAACCTAAACTAGCTCTCGAGAGGGGGATAGTCGAATTGTTATGGAGATTCGAATGATGTTACGCTGCGTGGTTTATGTAATCTTCCTTTTCGGTAAGCGTCACATTATTTAGAGGATAATATTACGGGCTAAGATCACGGTTGTCTCGATTCCGTTCCGTTCCGCTCATGAATACGATATTGTGCGTGCGGCGGTGGGCGCGCGCGATGTTTCGCCCGCGTGCAAAGGGAAGTTTTTTCACCGCAAGGGTTCGGAGTTCGAACGCATCGCCGAGTGGGACGAGAGACTGAAATAAGTCGTGGAAATGTGGGTTTTTAATTGAATAAACACTCCCCGTCGAGCGTATACTTTGATCTTGGAATCCACGTTCGTTAGTTTTAAAAAACAGAAAATCTGTTCACGAGATTTGTTTACGGTGTTCCAATTTAGTAAAGTCGACTTGGGGTCAACAGTCGACTACAGAAGTTATACAAGCAGATTTCTTTGAGGGATGACAATGAATTACTTGGAAAAATTAACAAGAATATGCTATGTTTTCACTAAGTTTTTGCCAAACAGTATGGAAATTATGCGGCCAAAAAAGTGTTTTCCAGCGTAACCGCCGATATCACTATACACAGTACTTAAATTTAGCAGAATTATGTGGTAAATGGCCTGCATTTTTCATGTCTGCCATACGAGAATGGCTAAAAAGTTCGTCAAATCACTTAATCTCAAAAATCAGTAGGATGAGGCATATCAACACGGCGTCCATTATCATTTTTGCACATTTTTCAGAGTTGAACAAAGAGGAGTGTACTTTATTTTGGCCACATATTTCAGTATTTTGGAACCGCTTGCGACGTCTTCATTTGTTTTCTCTGCGTTTTCCTCGGCGTGCTCACGGCTCAGCGGGGACCGTCGACGGACGGGAAGAACGTATGATCGTCTCTCTCTCTCTCTCGGTCTCTCTCTCTCTCTCTCTCTCTCTCTCTCTCTCTCTCTCTCTCTCTCTCTCTCTCTCTCTCTCTCTCTCTCT
>QKMV01000695.1:0-20056 GCA_003287335.1 Lednia tumana
TCCCAGAAGTCCTTCTCGACGGTCTCCCTAACGTGCCGTACGAAGTTACCCCACATCTCTTCGGTCACCGTCTTGAGACCCGCCATGACGAGTGCCTGGACGTCGGCTATCTTGAATGTCACGTTGTTGGCGGCAACGCAACCTTTCACCTTACTCCAAACCATCTCTATGGGGTTGAGCTCGCAGTGGTTTGGCGGGAGACAGTATCAGTGAAGTTGTATAATGCAGCATTCTAGTACCGTTATTGTCCTGGCCAGGCACCAGGCACGTCCCAGTGCATCCGAAACGCAAGCTTGCGTAAACAAGATTGCGTTCATATTTTGTAGTGAACATTGATTTGTACTTTTAAGAATTTTAAAATCACTTCAAAAATACCTGCTTACTCGAGGACTTGAACCCCGAACCTTTGGCTTACCGGGCAAATGCTCTAAACACTGAGCTAAGCAAGGTACAGCATTTCGGAAGTGATTTTAATCTATATGAGTGGTATATCTCAATTGAGAAATTTATCTAAGTGGCTTTGACGTTTCAAAGATCGCACCAGAACAAGCAATGCTATACTGCATCATAGATGGTCTATGACTGCATTACACCCTAACCAACTCCTAACCAATTACGTGGGATACGCTGAGATGACAAGGATTAAACTTTTAAAGCGAAATACACGGCTATCGGCTAGTTATAATTTTAAGAATAGAAAAGGAATCAAAAGGTCCGGGGCTCCAGTTCTCGAGTAAGCAGGTATTTTTGAAGTGATTTTAATATTCTTAAAATTAGAACTAGCCGTGTATTTGGCTTTAAAAGTTTAATCCTTGTCATTGATTTGTACTCTTTTCCTTGTCATGGCTGTCATTTGCCTGCAAAGCAAGCTGCGCCGTACTGTCAGCAGAACAAATTCGAGCATTCATTTTCGAATAGCTACACCTAATTAGTTGTGGTTCGCCATCAAAGTGTCGCCATAGAATAAAGGTTGTTTCGCGTAATATCATACATGATTGATGCCCGGTGTTCAGAGCTTCAGTCGTAAGACTAATAGCAGCTGGCAATGAAAATTGCAGTATGCTTTCGACAGTTATTGGCTGCTATGTAAAATTATTACAAATGAAGTAGTTCAAATTATTTTTAATTTTGTGCGCATGTATTTGTATCACCTTGAAGTAGAGTGCTTAAGGACTTCTCCAGTTTAAAAATAACTAGTGTAGTTAGCACCGATACTTAAAACACAACAATTAGTAGCTAGAATAGGTGTCTTTTATGAATACCTACCATTAACCGACGCGTGTTTATCCCCTTTAAGCATTTTATTGGGATCTTGGTCTGTTGACTAACGTAACTGTAAGTGAAGATATTTTGTCTTCTAGCAGGCATACTTTCACTTTGTATTTGTAAGCATTATAATCACATATCGACCAGTATTGTACAAATAAGGAATGCATATTAAGGCCTAGGGCCGTGGCGCGCTTTATACTTTTGAAGGTATAGATGTATTCAAAAACAAATAGATTTGGTCCGGAAACACTCGCGAAATAAACCAGCCATTCAAATAGCACAACAAATCGGGGAAGATTGAGAACAACAAACAACCTACATTACAGCGTTTTATCATTTTGAAAGAGCACAGGTGCATTTTATAGGAAAATACCTCTTTTTATTTGTTTAAAGAACCCGTTGTGGATAGTGAACTTGAAATTGATACTAGACAGGTTATTGATGCAAATAATGATATAATTGATATGCTGTAATGATATTAATTGATATAAATTTGTCCATAAGTGTCATATTGTCATTTGGCTTTTAAAAAATGCCAGAGAGTGGCGATAATGTTGTCTTCTGACTGTAACTTGTTCTAAGATAATATCTCGGATCCCTCCGTTTGGCAGGTTGACATCGAGATCAATGGCGAACCGCTAGATCTTCAGATGAAGTTAGGCGAGTCTGGCGAAGCGTTTTTCGTGGAAGAAGTCCCGATCGACGAGCTAGGAGACGACGAATTCATCCCACCGCATCTGGCGTGCTCGCCGATCCCAAGCGAAACATTCCTGTCGCGCTACCACAGTGAGCGAGGAGACGAGTGGCACGGCCCGACGACGGCAGGCTTCAAGAGAACAGACTTGACGGACAAAGACGTGGACGCTGCCATGCGGCGACCCAAGTGGCCTGAGGTTAAGGACGGTGCCCGCAAGACGGTTTCCAGCCCGGAAGTGCGACTAGTGAAATCACCCCCGTTGGAAATCAGCCTCCTCGTCAGCGGAGGGGGAGACGAAACTGATCACGCTGGAGGAACCGTCAAGATGTTTTGTGCAGAAACAATGGAGGGGAAAGTGTCTGAGAAAGTTCGAAGGATAAGCATTGTTACAGGGGAATTCCGGCCCATCAGTCTGGAACAACCGCTAGATCTACAGGCGAAGGTAGATGAACTGAGTCCGCAGATTCCGCTTGACGAGAATTCAACGGGCGATAGAGATAAATTGAGACTAGGTTTGGCTGGCAGCAGCAGCCAAGAACTGGCAGTGGACTCGGTAGCGGCACAAAATGCCGTTGCCGACGATGCGAAAGCGCCGAGCAGTGGGAACAAGAAGAAGCGCAGGAAGAAGTCTTTCATGAAGAAGAAGGCGGGCGCCAAGAAGAACGGAGGTAGTTCCAGCAGCCAGACTGAGCAGTCGGAAACTTCCGAGGCAGGAGGAAAAGAAAATATTCCAGCGATGAAAGCCCCGTTCATTGAGTCGGCGAAAATGACTTCAATCGTGCAGATTACAGATTCTGCCGTGAAAGATCAACTGAATCAGTCTGTGGAAAACATATTCGAAATCGATGATCTTGGGGATGGAATCGACTTCAATGCTTCTTCGGTAAGGCTGCATGCAAATAATATGTATGAATGCTAAATAGGAATCGACTTCAAAATAGTTAGAACATAATGACACTTAGTTATTATAATTTAAAGTTTAGAGAAGATTCGTCCCTGTTTATCACCCAAATTTGAATTCTGTTTTAGTGCTCATACCAGCTGCCAATTGTATCAAGGTCACTGCGACAAAATCAAATGTTTCTTTTAAAATGCTGCATACTTCACTGAAAGCTAGTAATAAAGGAAGCTGGAAGTTTAAGATTCCTTAATAGGGAAATATAAGCAATTTCGGAAATATTTAGGAAGGAAACATATCCTAGAATAGTGATGGCACACATTTTTGTAGCAGGATGCCATATTATTATCTGGTTTGCATCTAATTGAACTGAATGTGTCACCATTTTTCCCAGTCAGGCTGCATGCAGTTCAATGGCATTCCTGCCAGTTTTGTTTACAGAATCAAATAACATGCGTGTTGGTTGTTTCCTCAGGGGGGGGGGGGGGGGATTAGGCTTTGATGCGTGCATGACAACATCTTGCGCCAAATTCTTGCATGTCGGGCAATATTTTTGTATTTCAGAGGTTGCGTAGACCATTTTTGGCACCAAAACTGACGTAATCGAAAATATGGCGATTAATTTGCAGCTTGTATGATGGGAACTAAACGAAGCAGCACTGCAGGCAATTTTTGAAAATCTGCTTTCTCGTCTATGAATTTCTGGCATTCTGGTTGCTAAATGGGACTGACAAATCTAGCAACTGCCGCTCCACAGCATCCATACATGTTACTATTCGGTCGAGATGTGCCACTCTCCTGTGGTAAAATGAGCAATTGTTTTTTTGGGATACTAACGCTCCTGCTGCCACCAAACAGACCAATCAGACCAATCAGAAGCCCTAAAGGATAGAAGCCCAGTTACGACCAATGAAAAGCAGTTATGTAGCTCAGGTCAGGCCAATAGGAATCGAGCCAACATGATGTGGTAGGGATTTTAAATTTGAATGGTAGCAGCTAGATTCTAAAATGGAATCTTTTCCTTTGGTTACTTACTTTGTTTAAGTTGTGTACGGTGGAAACGATGTGTTTTTGTTTGCCAGCTCACAGCAAATGGGTGTGGCGACGGCGATGGCGGCCACCCGATGAAACTACCCTTGCTCTCTTCCAACGCAGAAGAGTTGGCCAGCCTGAATCACCCCAGTAACGAAACCAACTTTCACTTCTTCAGCGACACGGAAGTTACTCCGGGATCCAGGTAAGAGTGAACGCCGCGCCGCAATGGACGGCTCCGACCAGCCGGCCAGACCAAGGGGCTACCAATCCATACGAGATTACCAGATTACCAGATTCATTCATTGGCTTGTGCTTCTATTGCTAATTCAATGCTGCCATCTTGCCAGCCATAATGAAAGATTAACAAATTTAAACAAAAGTTTGCCTGATTTGGATGTAATTTTAAAACTCGAGGTGTAATATGCTCCGACCTGTAGATTGAAGGCTGCCATTTTGGTGGTATGCACTGGCAGGAAAATTGAACCCTACTATTACCGCCACTGAATTTGCCCCCAAAATAGCAGCATTCAATTTGGGTCAGGAACACTAGACCAATGCACCGTCTAGGTCAACAATATGATTTATTCTGTTGTCTTTCTCACAATTAACATAGTCGTGAACATTTAAGCTTATACTTAATATTAACCCTCCACTGTTGAGTGTCTTAATGCTAAGATTTGACCAAAGCCAAGATTTGACAACAAAACATACTGACCAAACCAGCTGATATCAATCTGAATTTTGTGGGGGCCATTTGAAGGGCCAATCGTCTGCTTCTTGGCAGGAATTGGGACCCGGATCCTCTAAAAATCACTTTGGCTAGAAGATCACATTTTCATATTTAAATTAATAGTCATTTGTAAATATTGATGCCAGATGGGTGCCGGAAGCTCCAAATCTCAAAATCAAAGACTAGGACCACTTATTCTCCAAATGGAAGACCAGGACTGAAACCCCATGACTCAAATGTTGGGACTGGGACTGTACAGGTTATTGTACAGGTTACCATGTACAGGTCACAGTACAGGTTCCTGAATAGGTAGCTAAACTCGGCCATCTAGTAAATATTCAAGAAGAGACATGTGAAACACGCAACGTGTAAATGCCCTCGTAGTTCGGGAATGAAGAAACTACAGTGTCTAAGAGCTCTCGCAATACATGAGCATTCAGTTTGCTCTCATTTCTGAAAGCACCAAAAAATAGCAGCACATGAGCAGGGTCTAGTAAAGAAATGACTAAATATTTCCTGGTTTAAAGATAAAACAAAAAAAACAGTACGGTTGAAGTGCAATAGCAGTTATATTATCCCTCAACACCTCTAATTGCACATGCCTGGTTTACCGCCCAGCTTACGGATACGTTTACGGCTATTAGCTAGTTGTGAATACCCTGTGGTCTTCTGGTTTTGACTAGTATAGCCAATCAAAGTTTGCTCGCGTCAAGCAACATTCACCAACGTTGCACTTGACCACTTGTTTTCAAATCTGCATTCATAGTTTCGATACATACTCAGCTTTAGCCCTACATAGCATAATATATAAAGCTATTTTATTTGTGGAGTTTTGGACCTCTTAGCCATTTTTGATACATTTCTTCTTTGCTCCGATGCATTTGTTTCTCATTCAACATACCGTCATACTTGGCATGTTTTCCCGTGGATTTTTCATCTGGGGTTGTTTTTAAGTAACATTTCATGCACTGTCTCGCCCACAATTTCCTATTTCAATTGCACGCTCTGCAAACAACATGAGAAAACTATAGCAGTATTTGTTTCGTATAAAATGTCCTCTTGTTTCCCAGAGTAATCGTTTCAAAATTCAAATGTCAAGTGGATAAGCTCCCGATATCTGCTCATAACCCCCCCCCCCTCTCCTTCCCCATATGTAAAACATAAAAATGTAAGGTGCAATGATTTTGATTTGAGTATTTGGTTTTGGACAGTCTCAGACTCACCAATGCTTTGGCTGGTCGAAGAATTGACAGTACAGCGCTCACTCACTTGTAACTAACTTTCTTCATACTCACGTTTGCATGAACCTCAACGCATGCGTATGTTCAGCATTGCTTAGTGTCGCTAAAGCATTCTTCATACCTACATTTCAATTTTGCATTCAACTCATGCGTATGTTCAATAACGCTTAGGTTGCACGGATTCATGTAGTGTCATCTTGACAATGAATGTTTTTCTAGTAGTTCGCATTAACTCTGGCCGTTTGTGATGGTTTCATGCAGGTTCTTGGCTGTAGGAGATTTGCTGAATAGTTGCTCTAATTAGCTACTGTTTGCAATAAAACAATAAAATAGATGTGCCAAGTAGTAATTTGTTGTTGACAGTTATTTTCACAAAGAACTTGCCAGCCTTTTTTTTCAGTAGCTTGTTGTCATAAATCTAGAGGGTTTCTAGTCTTTCTGTTTTAAATGCCTTTCTAGAAAAAACTGTACATGAATCTACAATCTTGCACGAATGTGATAAGAAGGTTTGGCTGTACCAATGCATGATTTTCATTTCACGGTCATGCAATGAGCTGCATTGCATCGGTGCTAGACTTGAGAGTCCATGCAATCTACATACTGGTTGGAGAGTGGGAGTGGACATCTCTGCCTCTGGGAGCCATGTTTTGTCCAAGATGACTTTGTCAGGCATACCCAGTGGGCCAAATGCTGTCCGCACCTTTTCTTTTTATATGCGACTACATGAAACCAATGGATGCTTCTGCTGGGAAAGTGAGAACAAGCGACAATATCCGGATAAACTTAGTTTGGTTAAAGTAGACAATGATTCGGATGTTAATTCTACGTTCTTATCCAACGGTTGATACCAAGTTTTCGTATTTTTTTAACTTCTTGTTGGGTCTTAAAAATGACATTGAATTTCCGTGTGAAATATTGATTTTCCATTAAAACTCGCAAATAACTTGTTTCCCGTTTAATGTGGTGAATTGAACTATGAAACTTGTACCGGCAGCTACCGGTTGTATTGAACGACTTGGACAAAAGATAGCTAACACAGCCAGGAGCCAGGTTGAACACCACCCCGGACACTCTTGAACCAGTATTGAACAGAATTTAACAGTATTTAAGCCCTGTTTACACGAGCGTTTTGCTGCAGTTGAAACCTCGAAGCACCATTGTGTGACCACGGGACAAGCATGGCTATGCTCTTCTCCGACTTTTTTCGAATTTGCTTCCACTTCTGATACCAACCCGTCAACTGTTGAACATTAATTGGTATCTTCTAATGATATTAGTTCAATATTATGAGGCGCCGTTAAACCCCACAAAATCAAAAAATGCAATATTATGAAATCTTACTTCAAGCCGTTGTGAGTAACAATCATTAAATCTTTGGTGTTGGAAAAGAAAGGCTTCCAATTGAGAAGAAACCAGTGAGTGCAAAGAAAACTGTTGGATGGCTTATGAAGTTTCTGCGTAAGGCTTCAAAATTGAAATTTGTAAAAGGCTTGAAACGAAACACTGTTCTTTGCAATTATTGGCTTCTTGTTCTTTTCTTAAGCCAATTATTCCAGCCCTTTGGCATTCTACATCCATGTTTAATAAATTAATCTGTAAAAACCACAACTCTCTGGACCACGTGCATGTTGAAGGTTTTGACAGCTGCAATGAAACGTATCTTGTAAACATGGCGATAGACTCTATGCTAGCTTCTCGTTGCAACGCTGGATGCCGCAACGGCATCTTGCTTAGCCGCAATCCTGATGGAATGCAATCCCAATAGGATTGCAACCGATTGGCACGTAAACTCCGTTCACTCTGGACAAGTTAATCATGATTCAGCTAGTTGCGGGAACGTAGTTAGCTAGCTAGTTACGTTTGCCAATGCCCTTAACCACCTTCCGTTCACACTGAAAAGTTGAAAATGATTGAGCTGCTTAAGTTGACTTCAATGACACTAATCAAATGGGTATATATAAAGATATCAGATACTTTTCCATGGGCAAGCTTCAACTTAACTAGGATTTCTTTCTTGTCTCGACAAAATACGTATCGGCTTGTACACACAACAAATCATAAAATGGCTGATAAAAGAAAGATCAATCCACATTTGTTCCATTTAAACTCATTGAAAAAAGTTCTGTCTGTCTCCCGGTGACTGATTTATTTCCTTGAGTGTACCATTTTTTGTAAGAAAGATCCAAAAGTGATAATGAAAAAACCAAATGCGTGAAGCGCGATTAGTAATTCCAGTGTGAACGGAACGGAACGGAAAGGAACTGCTGGATGACTGGCAAGATGTGACCGGCTTGTTTTTCTCGATGGGCAGCCCGTTGGATTCGCGTCCCAACTCCCCGATCCAGTCGGACACCGAGGCGGAAAAGCAGCGTCATGCCGACGAGCTTGTCGGGGAGAAGGAGGGGGACGAAGCGCCGCAAAGCTGGCGCTGGGGGGAGCTGCCCACTCCACCCACTTCGAGGGCGCAGGGGACCAGTCAACGGCAGATAATGTCCTCGGGCATGGGTGGCGATGGGGACAACGCTCTCACCACTGGACCCCATGGCGACTGCAATCTCGGTAAGCCATGGCCATCATTATCTCCATCATTATCTCAATCATTATCTCCATCATTATCTCCATCATTATCTCGATAAGGATCACCAGCATCACCAGCCCCTTGAAACGCCTCGAACCCGTCACCTCTTAGACTCCTTGGACCCCTTGGACCCCTTGGACCCCTTGGACCCCTTGGACCCCTTGGACCCCTTGGACCCCTTGGACCCCTTGGACCCCTTGGACCTCTTCGAAAGCAAAATGTTGGCGCTGGGTCGTCTGACATTGAAAATATCTGACAAACATTCTGTTCAACATTCAAACATTCAACTGTTCAAACATTCTTTTCAAATTTTCAAACATTCTGAAAACATCTGACATTTGAAATTTTTGGCTCAAGTTAGTTGTGCAGTAAAAATTGGATAGGAGGCATTCGAAACGCAGATGAGCTGAAGCGCTGGTAGCAGTTAATGGGTTATGGAAGCCACTGTGTCCAGGAGCTCACGCATTTATTATGCATTGGCAATTGCTGGCGATGACTAGTCCCGGTAAGCAGTGAAGTGACCAGTGTAGTGTAGTTGCTATCTTTCCTATATGTGTTCTTTGCTTCCCAGCTTCTCTTTTTTCTCCCGGTTGAACTTCGAAAGCTACAGGGGCGAGTTTTTTTTTCTCTGCCACCCTAGCCTAGGGCCCCTAGGCTTTCTTGAACAAACTTAAAGACAAGTTCTGAAGATAACTGGATGACTTGAGAATGTTTAATTCCCCCTAATTTCTCGACTTTTTAATATTGGTTTCTTATTTCAATATCTGACCTTGGTGACTGCTAGCAGAGTGACAGTGAGTAGAATTTCGGTGCCCAGTTGCTGATAGTGTTAGTGTTAGTGTTTTTTAGACCATTGAAATGCAAGGGCATTTTCTTCAAGCGTTGGCAATCCGGTGATCTTTATGCCATGCCAAACTTGACGCTTCCTACACTGCGCACTTTTTTGGCAGCTTATAAACATGACAGGCTACTAACGACGAGTCGGTTGTTAAATTTGGTATTACAAACAGTTTCTTTCCATCAATCATCATGCAACGATTCAGGCTTAGATCAAAGCTCGGTAGGAACGTTTCGCAGACCTTATTTCAGAGTCAAACATGGATGCGTGTCTGCAAAATTGAAATTGACCATGGTTAAGTAAATTAGTAAATATAATTACTAATTAGCCTAGAAAAAAAACTATGAAAGAACTTTACTTCCAAAAAAACTGTTTAAAACTGGGTTAAGTTTTCAGCATTTTAACCCAGTTATTAACAGTTTTTTTAAAAACTATAGTGTTGAAATTAGTCAGGAGATATGAGTCTCAAAAAAGTAATAACTTTACTTCCAATTTTTTTTAAGGTACTCACAGGTACTAGGGTAGAATTTCGGCTGCAGGTACACTTGGACATATTTTGAACCAAGTGCAAGTGCCTAGAGATGAAGTTGAAAATGCTGAAGAGTGCACCAACCCCTGTCTTGCCAGTCTTGACATTGTCGCGTGCGCAGTGAGTGGGAGGCCAAAGCTAACCGTGTCTGCTCTGTGTGCAGTTTCAGCCGCTGCAGCTGAAGCCGCCAAACGGTCCATCATCAGCGACATGTTCAGCTTCATGAAGAAGACCAAGCGGCTTCGCCACAACCCCGAGGGGGAAGGAATCTACCTGGCTGACATCAAGTCGGATCAACTTGACCCAGAGGTCGCAGCTCTCTATTTCCCCACATCTTATCGCCAGGCAGTGAATGCTCAAGGTATGCAGCAAGGGTGTCAGCAAGGGGCCGGCTTGGCTTGGCTTTTTGACGTGAAGTTGGTATTTATTAGCGCTAACTGAGCATGGCTGAAAATGTTAAGAAATAGTTAACTTAACAGTAGTGCTTGTCAGATTCAGATTCTCCCATTCAATTCTACGCCAAGTGCTATGCTGGTTTTTAATGCCGTGTTCTGAGAGCAAAGTAATCGGAATGTGTGTGCGACTGTGCAGATTATGACCGAATCCCATTGCCCACTCGACTTTGCGTCAGACTTGGTTGCTAGTTAATCCCTGCAAGTGTAAGTCGTGTTTGAAATGGTTGCGAGATACCAAAGTTTTGCAGATTTTGGTATTTAAATCGATTGGAATGTCTCGCTGGCACCATTCACTACAGTTTGCCTGATTGAGTAATTTCACCTCCACGGCAAATTCACGGTCCAACATTTTATCGTGTTCAGTTCATTTCCCTGCTAGATGTTGAATGTTGGAATTAAATGAATATGTGAGTGAAAAAATGCATTCTCGAGGCTGATAGAGCCGAGTAAGACTAAGAAATGGTTGTGATAGTCGGTAGACGTCGAACCCTGGACGCTCTCCGCTCGTTAAGAAATGGTTTTCAAGTTCTAACGTAAAACTTTTAACTAGAATTCATTCACTTGCATCATATTGATCGCACACATTGACGGGTGTACAACAATGCGAATCATTTCTTTGGTTATGAGCCGTTTTTATGATCACAAGTTGAAATTTATAACGGACTTTGCTAATAATTCAAAATAGTACACTGGAATCCACAGCTTCGTGAAAGCATTGATGATTAATTGACAAATTTTTCGGATTTGCTCTCTTGCAGTCTGCAGAGATATCTAGTAGCAGCTATACTGTATTCGATGGTCAATGGTCAGTGCAGTATCTGATAGCTATTATGTTCGCACCATCATTCGTAAGGCCGGATTTACTGCTTTACACTTTTTTCCTCCAAGAAAAAAATTGCTTTGTCGGCTGCTAACTGTTTCTGCTTGCACCTCAGGTTCATAAATTGCACTGTCCTAATAATCGCGCTCGCGCTCTCCACATGCCAGCCCATGACTACGTCCAGAACTAAATTTTGTTTGAAAAAAATGCATTGGTACGACTACAAATTATTACGCCTGATCAACACAAATGTATCGGAGTGTGATCACCGTTTAAAAAAAATGTTTAAAAAAAACTTATCACCAACTGGGTTAAGAACTAATACGTAAAATTGCTAAAACTGTCCCAGCGTTTGGTAATTCCTGGAGAGGTGAAAAGGATTTATTTTGAAAACTAGAGCTAAGGTTAGGAAAACCCCACAGGTGTAAAAAGTGATGTAACAACTGGTGTTCTTTTCAGGGGATTCATCTCGCGAAGAAGATGGGGAGTCTGGAAATGGGACGTCTTTGCCACAGTCTCCTCACAGCGTGGACGGCTCCATCGGCGGGCCCAAGTCGTCAGACAGCGACTTTGGTGAACCCAAGCATTCCATCTTCCCTGACTGGTAAGTCACATGTGAATAAATACCTGCCAGTATGCCGATACCTAGCAGGTACCTAGCAGGTACCTGGTAGTAAGCAAGCAATTGGACCCCTTGGGCTAATGGGCTAAGCCTGTTGGATTACCAGTGCAACAATGGTGCGCCGAAATGTAGGATTGCATGAGAGTTAGTGCAACAACAGTTGGGGAAATCGTGTCAAACTTAAAGAGTAGGTCTCACAACAGTTATTGTCTTGCAGATACTTTTGCTACGCACATCTACAATCTACATTAAATGGCGCTCATTTCCTTCTGTTTAGTAACAAAACGCCATACTGTCAACGTAGTAATATTCATTGCACTAAGAACTTCAATTCTCAGATAATAAAACAAGCCCTAAGTAGTGGAACGGATTTTGCGTTAATGGTAGAAAGATGAAACACGTGAACGAATGAAGTAAAGAAAATGCTTGGAGATAACTTACAACAAACAAATCAACTACAATCGCAACCAGCTTTCAACTGGCCAACGATAGACGTTCCAACTTGTCCGAAACGCTTCTAAAAACAACTTATCGGAGCAAATGCGTGAAACCCTAAAGCTACCAACTTAAATCAGTTCTCTAGCTTCTTGCAAAGTTTCCAGCAGTCTAATGGCTAGCGTTCCATTGTGTTCCAGTTCTTACAACGAGATATCCATGTCCCTGTGCGGAGGCCTAAACGAGACGGGGCCCAATGAAGAAGCGTTCCTCCAGAGCGTACTCACGTACGAGGATTTGGTAGCCGACCCCAAGCTTATCGAGAACCCTGACCTGGTGGTTCGGCTAGATGGCAAGTACAGCTACTACTTCTGTTTCTTGGACTGTGTTGTTGCCGTACACTTGCCGTACACTTGCCGTACACTTGCTGTGCTATCAATGCTAGTCTGACGGGGTAAGGCAACATGAGATCCCAAAACATTGTTCTTTCAGCGAAATATAGTTTTTGAAACTGATTTCAACTAGTAATGAGCTGATAATGAGCTGGTTGAATTGTTGTCAATCTAGGCAAGTACTACAACTGGAAGACGGCCTGCCCAATGGTCATGAGTGTGGTGCTGTACCAACGCGCACTGCCTCAGCACGTGATCGACGAAGTGACTGCAGACTACATGCCGCATCCGCCAAAGGTAGACGAACAATCAAGTTGGCCGGCCACCCACCCTCCCACCCAATGCAGTGAGATTTCCCACAGCGTAGCTCTAGGACATAACAACTAGCACAACTGTACAGTTAGAGAACGAGGGGAATTTTCCTGAAAAAAGGAAAAACACTCGAAACTGAGGGAAATTTGCAGGGAATTGAATAAATCACGGCCATATTTGTACAATTTCTAAATAACCCAGTTTGGGGAAGTTGCAGTCATTTCTGTGTTTAGGGTCATGGTGCATCTAAAATATTCATTATTGCAGCATTCAATTGATAGTTACAATGAAATTATGTGTCAAACTTAATTTGTTATTTGTCCAAAATAAACAGTCGGTACTTACTACCAGATTCTTTTTCAAAAAAGGACATGCTTTCGCTTTGGAAATGGAAGTTGGCCTTGTAGCATAAGGCAATACTGAAGGGAGTCACTCGTATTTTATTTTTCGTGGGGGACAGAATTCATGAACTCAAAACTCCAATGATGAGATAAACTTGACAAAATTGATGCAATTTCCTAGCATAGGTAGTGCCGTAATGTTAGATTCGTTGAATAATGTGTTTACTATTATTGTTTTTAAGGAGGCGGTGCTCCTGGTAGGTGACAAGACTGACGCTGGCCGAGGCTACTCTTCGTGGTTCTCGTGGAGGAAATCGACGGAGCCCAAGAAGATGGAGGGAAGTGCGGAAAATTCGGAACGTGCTACTCTGGAGATTCTGCCTGGGCAAGTGGAGCCGGTGACGGCGTCGGAAAGCTTGGAGAACGACACTGAAGGCGACAAGGAGGAACACAAGGAGGGAGATGTCCAAGTCGAGAAGCTGACTGAAAAGTAAATACCTACTTGCCTGCCTATTCAACTTCACATATGAACTTGGTAAACATTTCACAATAAAATGAGTGAAACCACGGTAGAACATTCCATATCGCTTGTTTTACATCTACTACAACTAAGTCAGTCTAGTAAAATCAATACAGACGTGTAATGATTGACGTCTTTTAAAAACGCTGTTTTGTGGTGGCGAGGCTTGATCGATTTTGCTTTGGAATTGGAAAGGGTCTCGAATCATCTTCGGATGAAGATTAAGTCTGTTTTAGAGTCGAAACTCACCCAAAGAAAAGTAAACCGCTGACATGAAAATGTTAGCCATCCGGTTTTGTTTGTTTAATTGGTGTCCATTGTGTTTCTAGGATGGAGATTCACATTCCTGGCCTGCCGGTTGATGACATTGAAACGGAATTGACCATCTCGACTTTGATGAAATTGCCTGGAAGCATAGCGGTGCCGACCGAGTGAGTAACCTGTCTGCAAACTCGTGGTGAACCCAACCTCCTGAAACTCGTGGCCTGTCGGAAGCTTCATATTGTAATGATGGATTATATTTCTCTGGAACTTCGGACTTATTATCATCAGACGATAGCCACCCCTGAATCCCCTCTGTAAAAATGTCGAAGATTGTGCGTTTTTTTTTCAATATTTATCATTGTGGGAGGTAGTAAAGGTCCACGCAGATTGACTTTAACTTTTGCCAATTTCGATTGTTTTCCGAGATATTTGACTTCCTAGGTTTGGTGAGCCTTCCGTGGCAAGAAGCCATACTGTAATACAATATTCAAGCTGTCACTAGAGATAAATGTTTCACTAAAGTAGATACCTAATAACTTAATCTGTCAAACAATATGGTATGCCAAAAAGTCACCGCAACCTCATTCAACTCGATACACAGGTGCTCAGCGTTTTCCTAGTGTTGAGAAAAATAGCTTGCAAGCTAAATAAAATCACGGGAAATAATGAGAGATGGGTGAACGTTTCAGTGTGAAAGAAGATGGCTACAACGGCTCAAACTCTTCGGACGATTCTGACGCTAGCGTTGAAAAACGGGTGAGCTACTTGGAGCATTCGGAGATGTTCCGCAAGACTCTTCGCCTGTCGTCGGAACAGATTGCCGGGCTGAATCTGGTGGAAGGCGCCAACGAAGTTGTGTTCAGTGTGACCACTGCCTACCAGGGCACCACTCGATGCAAGTGCCACATTTACAAGTGGCGCTACGACGACAAGATCGTAGTCTCGGACATCGATGGCACTATCACCAAGTAAGAACAAAACGAATGATAATTGATGCTTGACCCTACCGAATGGCTTACAATTAGATATGTTTAGGGTTGTGTGAACTCACTCCCAACTCGAAGCAAACTTAAAAATGGCGGATTGGACTTTTTCCAAACTGTAACTTTCTTTTTTTGTACTTTGTACTTTTTAGAGGATGTTCTTAGGATGACAAGGATAACAAATTTAAAGCCAATTACATGGCTTGACCAGTGATTTTAACATTCGTCAAGTGTTCTTAGGATGTTCTTTTTAGCACCTGTATTATTTTGTTTGAAACTGTGTGATTGTCAAAATATTTTCTAACGCAAGCCGTTGTCGTTTTATCGCAGGTCAGATGTGTTGGGCCACATTCTGCCGATAGTTGGCAAAGACTGGGCACAGAGTGGAGTGGCTCAGCTGTTCACCAAGATCCAGAACAACGGTTACCGGCTGCTGTACCTGTCGGCCAGAGCGATCGGTACGTACCGGTCCAAGTCTGTTTCCGCTGGCCCATCTAGTGCCGTCTAGTGGTGGGCCTGCCTGCCTGCCTCCCTGCCTGCTTGCCTGGCATGGGAAATGTCAAAAGTCAAAATTGGGAAAATTTGCGGGGAAAAAAACAGTTTTTTTGGTCAAAAAATGGAAAACATACACCTTTTGTGAATTCTTTGCAAGAAGAAATAGATTTCTGGCTTACACCACAAGCGTGGAAACAAAACGCTTTTGTGCAAAATGCATTTTACTTGGAAATAAAATGAATGTGGCAATTTGGTATGTGTGGAAAACGGTGAAAGTTTCCCGTATTTTGCGTGAAAATTTGAACATAGATAGTGTGAAATTTGACATTGGCCTGGGAGCTAGCTGCGTGTGACAAACCTGTCGTTTGGTTGCATAGAGGATTAATGTACATGGGAACGTTGAGGTCAACGTTGTCATCTCTGCGTTATGTTTCAGGGCAAGCTCGTGTGACTCGGGAGTACTTGCGGTCCATCAGGCAAGGAGATCTGTCGCTACCCGATGGACCACTCCTACTTAATCCTACTAGTCTAATCAGTGCATTCCACAGGTGGGTTCAAGGTTATCCAATTGTGCCAAAAATAATGATTTTTTTCTTGAAAATGAAAATACTTACCAACTGGGATTGAGCTCTAAGAAATCCACTCAAACTTTGCTAACATTTCATAAACTATTTTGTTAATTTCTTCTGGAGTGAACTCTTCTTAAATGAGTTTGTGTTGAAAACTAGTGCTAAGATGAGGAGTTAGTAGACATCAGTCCAAAGAATTTGATCAAATACATCTTGCTTTGTTTCATTAAGACTTAATTTTAATTTTTTATTAAATTGATACTGCTGAGAAAAATGATTGTCTGGTCTTGATTTGTATCAATGATTCAATTCCGTCCTTGAAGATTCTTACGTTTTAAAATGAATACACACAAGCTCTATTTGTAAGGGATTGTGATGTGCCATTTGTGTCGATATATTCTTGCTTTTTTGCAGAGTGTGGCTAATAAATAAGTAAACTAACCGATTTCTTTGAATTTGCAGAGAAGTAATCGAGAAGAAGCCAGAAGAGTTCAAAATCTCGTGCTTGCGTGATATACATGCTTTGTTCCCTGCTGACAGTGAACCGTTCTACGCTGGATATGGAAATAAAGTCAATGTGAGTTGGTTGTTTTGCTTTTATTTCTAACTAGCTAGCAAACGTTGTTCCTCTGCTGATAATGCAGTAGCCAAACGAATGTATAATGTTTGGCGTTTGTTTTTACGCAGGATGTTTGGGCGTATCGTGCGGTTGGTATTCCAATATTTCGCATCTTCACGATAAACCACCGTGGCGAGTTGAAACACGAACTAACGCAGACATTCCAGTCATCGTGAGTAGCGTCTTCCTCTTGACATTTAGCCTCCCCCCCCCCTGATTCTGGTGAAACGACAAGTGAAATGCTTGGCGCTTGGCAATACCAGGCTACTTGAGATTGGCTGGCTTGTACTTACTGGTAGTCTTATACGGTTCATAGATAAACAGTGATTGGTGTTTACAACCACGGAAACATCTTGTATCATTGGTTTTGTCAGCTGGTTGGATTATTTGAATGTTGGAGGAAAGATGACACTCGACAAATGAGCTCGAGGCGGGCCTGATTCTCGACTGATGGATGTTCTGATCCCTGTTCACTCGAGAAGTCTTGATATAAGCCGAAACGTTATACAGTTATACATTATACCTTGGCTCTGACTCGTTGTTGACCAGTTTTCTTTCCTTAAACATTCTTTGAACGGTGCTCAAAACTATGGGAACCATGGGAAGGAGGAAGTGGATTTATTTTCACCCGGCCGTTAATTGTGATTTCGTGTGTTTTGGTATCCTGGGTAAACAATGAAACGGTGGAACAGTGGGTCGAGACTGTATATACTTCAACAAAGCATGCAATGATATTTACAAGTTATCAGGAGCCAATTCACATCGGCTCTGTTATTTCCTCTATACATTGATATCTATTGATTTGATTCTCTTTTGTTTGCTTTTACCTTCCTTGCAATCTCTTTTAATTGTCTTTTTATTTCTTTGATTTTACAGTTATACGGGGCAAAGTTGCATAGTCAATGATTTGTTCCCGATAGTTACGTAAATAGAAGTGTCAAGTCACTACTACAGTATATTAAATGCAGCACAAATGCACCTTTCTCCTAGTCACCTGTTAGTCATATTGGTAAGCACATATGGAAGGAGAGAAGGAGAGAGAGTGAGTGACCATTTCCGAGCATGTCTTTTGCCGTCGCTGCGATTCCCAAGCTTCCTAAGCCACTAATCTAACACTTTCCTCTCGACCCTGTCCGGTGTTTCCGCTGGTGTTTCTTTTCGTGCTTCCTTTCGTGTGTTTTTCTTCCGCATGGAAGCTGCTGATGCTTAGTGCTGGTCTTTCGCGTGGACTACGTATATTGCAGTTTTCAACCCGGCAAGACCAAAAACTTTTTACCAAACTGTTATTAATGCCCTAATATTGGTTGTGATACTCTTTTGGTTCTTGATTTGTGGGTGCTGAGCAAAAGAAAAAGATGGCTAACCAAGTTTGCTTGAAGGTTGACACTAATTGGGATAAAATGTGTATGTGTGTGATGTGCACTTAACGGTAGACAAGTTGCTCTGGCTGATTCCGCTGAAGCTAGTCCAATCTGTAGTCCATTCTGGTATAATCGGGGCTTGACTTCGCATTGTGTTTTCATACCTGCTGTGGTCATTTCTCTCACTTCCTAGCATTGTTAGAACATTGCTAATTCCAGCTGGTCTATCTCGTTCTTGTCATGCTATTTGGGAATGGAGCCGTGAATATTTTGTGCACAAACGTTGTTTTCAGGGCAAATGGTGGCAGAGCTACACTTGTCCTATACTTTGTAGTTTAAAAGGAACACTAGACACTAGACACTCTCGAGTCTAGTTGATACTTTTGCTCTCCGAATGGAAATTACTTGATTGTTACAAATCCAGTTGAATTCTAGGCTATTATTTGTATATTTCTTTTGACACCACATAATAAAACTGTGACGACTTATATTCCAGGTACTCGAACATGAGCTTCATAGTGGACCAGATGTTTCCGCCTCCCCCAACAGTGGAAGCTGCAGGAGACTTCTCGAGCTTTGTGTTCTGGCGCGACCCGATCCCCGACATTATCGTCGAGCTACCGATCAAAAAAACCCCTTCGAAAACCTCACTCAAGGTGCCAAACAACAAGAAAAAATCACCACCAAAAGCGCCGTAATCACTCAGAATGGTGCAAGCCGTTTTGCGTAATGCTTGGATAGGTGCTTTAGTACCGCAACGAGTCGCTAACAAACATTTGCTTCAAAGTGCAAGAGGAGAGCGGCTAGCACAGTTTTGCTTTCAAAATTAACCTCGAGCTGTCACTTGTGTTTAGATATCAGTCGACTTCTTTTGGCACTGCTCATTTGGAATGAGCTGATCCAAGAGCAAGAATTCTGTTGTACCTTGTTGCATAACAGCCGCCAAATATAGGGTTGCCATCCAGCCAGTTTCATGCTAAAATTACTACTGCAATCTACAGGCTATTCAATTTTGTTGGCAACCCTACTTAGTTTTAACTGTAAGCCATAACTACTCTTATCTTAAATAATAGTCAGTACGCATTAGTAACTACGAAACGAGTGAATATGACGATACCGACGATACTAAATAGGCCAAAAGGTGCTTGCTGAAACTATGCATCAGGTTATGCCGTTATGTTAGTGGTTAAATTATGCAAGCCTTCCAGTTCAGTTGCTCTTAGTGGTAGAAACATGACATGTTAGGTCAACTTGTTGTGAACACTTCAGAAATGAAGCCACGTTGAAATTGGTTTCAAAAGTTCTAAAGAATGCACAGATACGTCTGCAGCTTTAATCCCAAGTACCTCTAAAAACAAACCAAGCATTACAATATTTGCAAGAATTTTAAGAGCCAGGTAGAAAATATATTCATCTCTGCATGGAATGCCACACCTTGATTTTTTTATGGAAGTAGTACAATTTTCAAATGCACCTTTCAACTTATTCCTCCCCACTACCTGCCGCTTAGATTTTTGATAGTAACTAAAATGCTTACCTCAGCCGGGATTGAAACCCAGGCCTTGTGCGAGGTGCTATGCCAGTGAAGAAATAGAATATGTTCCTTATTTCATGACCATTAATGAAACAAAAATTACTTTGTTCCAAACAAGAATAGACCATAGGCTTTGAGTTATAACTCATAAAGTATGAACCAAAACTAAATTTTGTTAACTTACTAACTTACTACTTACTTTGTTAACTTTCTTATCGTGCGTTTTCTACGCAAGACACGCCTGGACACTCGTGCGACGATGTTGTATTTGATGGCGTAAACTATCCAACGGCTGAGAGAGCAACTGGACGAAACGGCTGCGCGTAGTTATTTCCTGCCTTGACTCTGCCTCTCTTTCTCTCTCTATATAATTAATAGATAAATTGTCTAGCATTTACCTGTATGGCTTACCATTTGCCAACGATACTGGTATTCATATAATGCTGACTCGGTGTTTCCTCATATTTCCCCATCTACTACTACTATTTTTTCAACTTGAAGTTTGTGTTTATTTTATAT
>QKMV01000696.1:0-20044 GCA_003287335.1 Lednia tumana
GTAGGTCACTAGCACTACAATTTTCGGTTTTTGTAGTTTATTTTCATCATATGTAATTAGAAGTTAGATGCATTAGTGTTTAAGTGCATCGAAAATTTGTAAAAAAGGTGTTTCTCTGTAGGACCGAAATTAACTAGCTAAATTTTGTGTCATGCGGTTGGCAACATTTTCAGAATAAAATTGGCTCTGGTAAGGATAGGCTAATAACACTGTATGAGCCCAAATTCCTTTCATCTTCCCTTCTCACAAACTAGACCACTAAGACATGGGCAGCTGTGCGCGTTGTAGTGTACACCTTTTTTTGATGAGGAAATGATTTGGTGCCCCATTTCGTGTGCCAGTAGATCTAAAATTTGACATGAGATTATATTTTCACGGAAGGGATTTTATTCCCCTTTTATTCCTATTATCTCTCTCCCGCCTTCCTGACAATAACCCTTTTACGAGCAAATGTTAAAATATCATCGCGTAGGGGTGACCACTAAACGTCTAGAACCGCAGAATTGCCTCGTGAGTCCATAGGATTTGAATAAATCTGACAAGAAACTGGGTTAATCACACTCTGAAAAGATTAACAATATCAAGTTTCTTTTGATAATCTCGAGGCTTGACAGCTTAGCATTTTGTCTCACATTTCTTCCCACAACTACCATAAAGCCATAAGATATGCTATTTTAAGTTTCTTCATAGATTAAATTAAATAACACAAATTAACAAATCGAACGTGTTCTAATATGATAAACACCAATAAGCTATGCCAAAATGCATTTTTTTAAATCTAGCTCTAAGCAGCCATTTCCGGAAGACTTTCACCCTTTTTTGGACCGCCCCCTTGGCTCAGCATTCATTAGTATATTCTTCTCTGTCTCTTTTGCATGAAACTTTGCGTTTGTGATTCGACCTTCACTTTTTGCATCTTATCGTCACGCTGATGGTTGTCGGTCAGTGTTCGCTCTTGTAGGCCGTTGAGTTTCCTGCCGTGTTCCGTCAATGCATTCACTGTTGGTCCGTTTTGTTTAAGTTTGGCTAAACTTCTAATAACTAATTAGGACATCTTCTTGGAATTCAGCGAAGATTACCCCTATCATTGCCTTACATTGGTGTTCCATGTCTCCATGACTGAAATTATATAGATACTTCATTTGGTAGAAATGTTTTCTTTTAAGCAGAGCAGGTCACCTGTGTGACACATGAAGCTTTGTGTTTTTTTATGGGCCACACACACAAAATATGTTCCATGAAATGCTCTGAACGCAATAGTTCGTTAAAAACAACGATACTTTGGCCTCGAAATGAACTCCAGTAACCCTCATTTTATTGTTCAATTATTCAGATTTTGTATTTTTCTGGAAAGAGGATATCACATGTTACGCATTAATTTTGCCGCGGTTCACTCGAGAGTTTCTAGCCAGGATCCCATGGCTGGCTGCTGAGATGATTCACTCAGAGATTACCGTAGCCTGCTCAGCGCTGCGTGCGTGTTCGCGCGTTCAATGCAAGGAAGTCATCTCAAATCTCAATGCGTTTTCATGGAAGAGTAGAGACTACGGCATTGTATGGGCATGGTCGTTTCAGATTGGTTCATTTTCTAAATGATTACAATTTGTGTACGCTCTAGAGTAATTATCAATGCCCGTGTGTCCACTAAACTCTGCATGTATCTATATTACCTTTGATTTTTTTATTCTGTCGTTTAGGCGGGCCGAGAAGAAACTTTCTTCGTCAATATAATGATTGATCAGACTATCCAATTACGATCGATTGTAAATAATATTCGGCGACTTGGATCGAAACCTGCCACGCGCGAAATGCGAACGCATGGCTGATTTCTCCTGTCCACTCATGGCGTGGCGTTTTGCAGACTAGAAGTTAGAACAATGCATACCGGTCGCTTAAATCTCGAAGTTTCATTAATTACAAAAATAATAATACAATTACCATACGTTGTTCTCATAATCTATATGTATATTAAAGCATAACAGATTAATCTACATGTGAGAAACGAAGGGTCGAATTCGAAATGAAAGGAAACTCATGTAGAGAAAGGATTTTACTTTTTGAAAACTGGATATATGTCTTGTAGGTGGGGTGGAGTGAATGCATTATAATATAAGCACCTCTTAGCATTAAGAATGTTTGTTTTGATTTCAATCTAGAAGAGTTCACGATATGTTTTCTATGATAGCGTAAAACATGATAGAAAACACGCGTTTAATTGAATAAATAATGTTGTTTGCCATTGAAAATAATGGGGTTTGAATACAGCAAAGATGAATGATGCTCGAAGAAGAAAAGTGAAATAAGTTCACAACCTTTAGCAATTGAAAGGTTCTAAAGTGATTTCTCTCAAGAGGGAAGATGAAATTTATCAATTAGGCGTAGTTTCGTGAGTGACTGAGACCGATGGCTCTTGTATTGCAGATCGCGGAAATGTTAAGGTGCCCCGGACAGTCGTCTTGCATTGAAGAGACTTCATAAAAGTAGATCGCAGTTCACAACTCTTCAAGTACGTCCTAATTGATAGCAAAATTCGCGCCATATTATGTTGCCGAACCGTAACATTGAACATCGGATCGTTTTCAAACTTCTTTTCATAATTTTAGGCGAGTGGTTAACGTTATGTTCCTTATCGCCTTGAACAATTAATCTATCTGAGAAAGTGTGGACGGCGGCGTAGTCACTTATTTAAATTCTACTCTTTCACCTCATCCTAATCCTATGAAGCAAATCGTTCATAAGATGGCCACACCCAATAGGCAACGGCATATCATGGTTCTGAATCTGTACAGAACTGGTCTGCCGCCTAGTGCAGTTTTACGTCCACTCAACACCATGCTGCAACAGGTTCATGCACTTGTCTATCGGCGTCGTGAAAATCTATGAAAGGGAAACTGTATGCTTGATTACATTTCGCCGTGAAAGGTATTCAAAATTGTTCAACTTGCTAGATGCTACCTACAAGTTGTAACTTATTAAATCTCCACTCGCCTCAAATGGCACGGGAGGTCTTACACTTATATTATGCAGGTTTGATCGTGGCTTTCGTCTGTTATTGACCACATTTTCGCGGCTCATGACATAATGAATTATGATTCTTGACGTAGACAGCACCCCGCACATATGTTTCGCTTTCAAGAAACAATAAAATTATGCGAATAATTTGCATTAACAAATGTAAACGTTCCTCGGTGGTCAACAAGTTTAGTTCGTTCTAAAGTACTAACCTGTAATACCTAGTACACAGTCTATCCTGTGAGGGTCCATAATGCGTTACAGCCACAAAATAGACTCTCTAGCCATTCTCCGTGTATTAATTGTCACCAGAGCCCTAGCGGAAAAGTATGCTCTCCCAGTAAATAGAATGTCCTTGCTGTATACGCCTACTCGCCTCTCCACGCAAAATTTGCTGTACACTCACGATGTTCGCGTTTAATTTTGATTTCCAGCCATATAGCACCCAGCACGAGCACCCAAGGCGCATCAAAGTAAAAATCGGCACGAAGATACGCTCTTTCTGAAAGGGGAATTCAATTTCTTGATAGCATTTTGCTATCATGAAACGAAAGTAGACTGCAGCGTCGATGCGTTGTTAATCAGGCTTACCGATACAAATGTTACAATGTCGTGATATATTTCACACACCTTTACCTTTCTTCTTTCATTAGCAAGAAATTACCTGCAACAGGTTATCGCTCTCCATTTGATTGCATTTGCATTCGAGTTGTCGTGATGCGATTGGCGTTGATAGGAATTATATATGCACGACTCTGAGGGTAAAACGACAGAAAGAAAGTATAACAACTCCTTGAGGGTGTTCATGGAGGTGGAGGTTGTTACTATTCCAGTAGGCACTACAGCTATTCGAATTGCATTTCGCCGTTTTCAATTTCACGATTCCCTCTGAGCGTGACAAGAATGCAAACAATATTATTATCTTTTGCGAAACAGGATCAAAATCTCCTCTGCGATTATGGTCACGTGTTTAGATGACTGACGTTCATTTGACGTACAACTTATTTGACTAATAAATAGATCTGTGAAAGCTTGCTGTTTGCGCGACCACAGCATTGCAGACAACGTCCTGTCCACAGAAGACATAGTTTTTACTCTCGTACTTGAAGAAAAAGTCGGAAGTGCTTACTTTTTTCACTGGTATTGTACTCGAGTTTGGTGACACTGGCCGTAATGAGAGTGGCGAAACTGCGACCAAAACTTCCTTTCATTAAAAAACGAATCGTAATTTGCAAACTTCTTCGGTTAATTAGTGCAGCAATGTGTGGGGTTATTGTGTGGTCTGATAATCCATGCCGACGCTGTAGCGAGAAAAATACTCTGAACCTTTCTCCCAATTTGCTTTCTTCTTTTCATTCAGTTTTTCCTTCTCTTGTCATTCATAAGTTACGACATCTCATCGTAATTAATGGTTTGTGGATTTGTATGTTTTGCTTTGCTTTGCTCTCTAAACACTGAATAAACGTTGTTATATTCGCCTGACACAGGCATTAAAAAGCCACCTTCATACAGTACCATTATGTACTTTAATCACCCTTCGATCAGTCCCCCCCCCCTTTCACCCTAATTCTCCCTGGACCCAAAACGGCTTCTTTGACCGTGTTTTGATCTTCGAGATTGAGAGGCATGATATGCGCCGTCTTAGCGCTTGCGTGGCACGATTGTTTCATAGGATAAGTGAAGCATGAAAATGGGAAGACTAACCGCTTCCTTTTATTTTGCAAGCCGATTTTTTACCTTACGCGCATATTATCTTGGCAAAAGTGAACCCCCGAATTCCGATACCTGCTATTTTATTAACTTTTTTATATGGTTTAAGATATGTACCCATCCAAGTCTTCCTCTACAAAAAAGTACAAACCAAATCAAAGTTTCAAATATGCTGATACCTTATCAGAAAACTGGTTTTACCGGAAGTCGTCATCGCAGTGCAACGGACGAAACGTGCTTGTTTGCCATGAGTATCTGAATGGTACCGATCCCATGCTTTACCGCCCTCTGAAAATTGTAGGAATATTGATATTTGTGTGGATGGCTGTATCTATTATTTCAATTTAGCACCTGTGATGCCAAGGTGAATCGTAAACAATTGTGCAATGCATGTTCCTTTCCCATTTACTTTGACATAATCATTAATATAATATACACTTCCAAGTTACGTCAGCTGAAACAACATGAAGTACGATCTTTCTTTGAACTTCTGCACCTTTGTTTAGAATGCCAGCTTCGTCTCACGAGCTAGGTGTACCTCGTACCTCGAACCATACCTTCTGTCGCCATAAAATGACAATTGCAGAAAACACTAATAGGAAGACGCGTGTACCACCCACGTTATACTTTACAGAATGTCTGTGTCTCCGCGGACTCTACTCACCATCGAAACTGGATATCTAATTAGGACCGAATGAAAACTTACTTAACGCCTATTTCTCCACGATTACAGCCTCGATCACATTTCCTGCTAATTTTGAAGATTCAGTTTCATTACTTTTTAATAATTTTGACAACAGTGCAAATTCAATTTTGATAATTTCAGTTATTCTAAGGTAAATTGGGTGTACCGTGTAGACTGCAGAAAGCTATGTATTGGATGCAATACGAAACCTGTTCCGTCTGATAATACGCATGATAAAAATACGAATCTTAGGGAAGTTTCCAGTTTCCACGACACCGTTGGTAGAGCCAGTGTCCGCGGCGTCGATATTGGATATCAGACTGGCTCCTCTAGCGCACTGCGTATCGTCGTAGCAGTACCATAGCGTATTAACGCTCAGTCTCGATTACGGCGGCGCGGAGCACATAGTAATGCCATTTTGCTAGGTGATTGGAACTAGACTACCTTGAATACAACAGGTTGCTGAGACTGTACTGATACAGCGGAGGTTTCAACTGCAAGATTAGTGAGCAACCTAGTCACTAGTAGTTCGCATTGTCATACCGTAACTGTGAGTCTGAGGTTGGTTTTAAAAATGGAAATACGACTGCGATCGGAAACGGATTGCAATTGAAATGTGCGTGTGAAACAGACGAACATGGAATATGTGTCACGAGTGGATTGTTTCTCGTGGTTGTCGTCATAAAACACGTTAACAGAGATGTATGACGACGATGAAAATGACGAGCAGAGCATGCTGGAGGGTAAGGAAATGCTACCACCACCGTGGCCTATTTATTGATTTCAATGGCGTCGCTCGCTGCATGGACGCCAGACGTCGGCTGAGTTTGTCTGACGTCTGACTCATTCACCGCGTGTAGAAAACAGATCGATGCACCGTACGAACCGCTGATTCACTTACTTATTTGTCCTAATTAAAGCAATTGAATGTATGTACTGGTAACGACACCCACTCCAACGCTGCTACATAATGTACGTTTATACATTGATAATTTGTATCATGAGATAATTGTTTTTCTGATACGGTTTTATTTCGTCTGGCTGCCAGCCAGTGTTCTTGACCTTGATCAGCTGTTAGGTGAGTGATAGTTATTGATAACACACTGTCTGATTATTTATAAGGCTCGGACAAACACGTAGTAGCTTGGATTATTTCAAAAATGTGTAGCAGCGATGTGGTGTGTCTTCGCAATCAGACACCTACCGTAATCAGTGAAAATACCTTCTATACTAAATTTACCATTCATACCAAATTTCTGACATTTTCCAAAATTGACGAAAGTTTTCACTCACATGGGAATTTAAATGTACTTTATACAACACTCAACACTCAACTCTCACTCACTCACTCACAAATCTCACTCACTCACTCACAAATCTCACTCAAAATTACAAATATTTTCGTTTGGCAATGGCTTTTAAATTTTATTTTAGGTAGGACCCTTGATTTGCTATCATATATATTTATTATAAACTTCCCTGCGAAACTGGCGCATGGAAGCATGCGTGGAAAATCGACGGAATTTTGGCAAACGCAACTTGAAAGCGAATCTGGCATCGATTTGTCAAGCAGCGTATTATATGAATGGGTCGGCTCTAAATCTGTTCTGTGTGTGCCTTCGAAAGTTGGATATTTATTTACGACGTCAAAAGGATGTTAACATGCCTCGGGCTTCGAATTAACAAAATAATGTTTCAAATTGGGTTGAGACAAGGTTATCCTACCCACCTGGAAAAATACTGCACATGCTGAGAGGCGCAAACGTTGACAACCATAAATTAAGTATGTTTACATATGGATACATACATTTTGTCTAGTTCTACGATGCTACAAGAGTCTCGACAATTAAATATCTAATACTAATACACCTATCGATCGCAGTCAAGCAATGATTCAAATTCTGCACACCCTAGCAAAGAGTGTTAATTGATGTAATATGAAGTGAGTATGTAAAATATGTTCGATTTCAGTTTCATCTAACTAGTTCCAATTATAAAGAAATCATTCCTACGTCCTATTGCCGTACCATATACTCAAGCAAATTACGTGGACAGAATTTAGGTCAATACAATAATAGACGAATGAATGTTAAAGGTGGGTACTAGGTAGGTATAAATTAACAAGTGTAAGGTCGAATCTATCTGGGTAATTTATAAGTAGGTAGGAATTAAGCCGTGTTTGCATATGCGCGTTGCCCGCTGATGAAACCTCGAGACTATTCCATAAGCACGGCCGAAAATTAATATCTGCTTGTAATTTCATTTTCATTTTGTTAGTATGAAGTATTTCTTCGAACAGTCAGGTAGTTCTCGACAAGAAAAGCATCCTCCAAGCAATCGCCGGCTGGAGATTGGGATCCGGACGCGAGTACATTTTTAGCAAACGGCAAAGGTCTTTAAGCAAAATTTCAGCCAATCACGGTGCGTGAAAGAGCTGGGATGTAGGTGGAATTTTCTTTACAGGCACTTTTTGTCTACAGATTCTGCCGCTAGCCAGTAATTCCGGTAGTCGGAACGTAAGCTTGTGACTTATCTTGGGGATAATCTCGAGTCGGTTTGTCACTAATCTACTGCGCAAGTCGACCGCGTAAAAAAGTTAAATTCTGCTATATGGCCTTCGCTGTTTGCTAAAAGTATACTCGCAGCCCGGATGATTGACCGTGGAAGCTTCGATTGTTCGTAAGCATCCCAAGTAATTTTGAATATTTGACGTACTACATACAAAACTAGAAGCCTGGAATCAATGCCCCCTGAAACGTTCTAAACTAGAGAATTCATATAGATAGTACGTCACATATGTGTATACTTGTAGAATTATGTACATATATGTATTAGAAACAGAAATTCCTTGGCAGTTGGCGGTGACTTAACGGACCAAGAAGTTGAACATCACTGTTCAGTGGTCACTTCTCCCTAATACACAATTTCTAGCAAATATTGGCAGTTTTCCAGAAGTCTTGCCGCCTTGCCCGTGATGTCATTCAATTAAGTTGAGGATCATTCTTTATTATCACTTGTCATTCTCTTCGTAAGCGACGTCAACAAACAAAAAATATTTTCAAAAATAATTGGCTACCGTGCTGGTTTAACCACCTTGAACTTTCCTTGGCTATTCAATGCAGTTGCCAAAAAGAAAAACTCGATTTAGCTTTCAATATTTTCTATGCCAACAAAAAATTGGAAATAAAGTCCGCTGCGTAGAAGATGGTTGCTGTATCTTTGAATAGAAAAAAGATCAACTCTCGTTAACTCGTAACAAAATGGCAAGTGAGGTAAATAATGTGTTCGGTAGCATAAATATGCAAACACTATTTTGTTTGCAGTGGCATACATTCTCCCAGAACAGAGCTCTTCTTCAAAAGATTATACCGGATAAAACTGCAAGAGACAAGTGCTATGACAATGGCTTAACTTTGAATTTGGAATTAAAGTCAGCTGCGCGAATATTATAACTAGAAATTATGAATGGAATACCTAAGGGTCAAATCGATACCTTGTAGTAAATCAACCACGTGTGCACACATCTATCAAAACAACATATATTATAAATACTAAATCAAGCTTTTTTTTTACCTATTCCGACTCGGTCGATGGCCATGACTCGTATGCAACATCAATCAACCGTTTGAACCAGCTGAAAAATAAATCGAAGTTTTCTAATAGGTAGCGAAATAGCAGACAGGTAGTTTCTAAACGGATGTAGGCCAATTTTTATGCAAATTTCCGGCGGATATGCAAGGCCATTGTTTAGCATCTTCATATTGTTATAGTTATACTATCTCGTATCTTACGAGATAGTTTTACATGCTATGCTTGTACAACGTAATGTAATTTATGCAGCTGGTCATCTCATGACCTTTCCCTATTTCATGTGTAGTACTAATTCAAAACAATCGCGGGCGTATCAGGTAGGCATCTTTCTCAGTGTGTAATTCGTATGGCTAGTCTAGTAAGAAAACGAAAGTTAATACTTTAATAACTATAATTGTGGGTGTAGTGTAAGGATGTGAGAACTATTGAACAGTGTATGAATTATTTTATCATAACAATGATTAGAAGAAGATTCGGAACATAATATATACGGGTTAGGTGCATGTATGCGAGATAACTTTGTTTGTCTTTCGTTTTCGTACAATTGTGGGAGACGGCTTTACATATACGGGAGACTGAAAATGCAAATTCAGCCGAAATCGATTGTCAACGGGAAATTCTCCTGTCACTGACCTTTCCTTTTGCTGTTTGAATATCATCGCAGCTGATTGTTATCTTCGTGCGCTATAATGTTGAGGATTCATAAACATATCTTCTTACCAAGTGCTTAATAAAGGGGTTGTAACTCTCTAAACTAAAAAAAAACACTTCGAAATGGTTGTTAGTTAGGAATTTAGATGTACAAAGAAAGGTTTTTGTTCCCATTAAAGATGGAGGAAAAATGGTCAAAATTGACATTTTCCTGGGGTGCTCAAGTTGAAATCTCCCACAAGAGGTCACACAGGGCATTTGTCGACGTTGAGCACTACTAGTAGTTTTGGTCCAACAAAATATTTGGAATTGATGAAATGTTTGTTCACCTTTCGTACGCTTTATGAAAAAATTGGCTCCGTAATGAGTAATTTATTTGAGCCCCATTCAGGTGATTGCCGGTGGCATCTGTCGCATTTTACGCATATTCCGGTCCCCATTCAGGTGATTGCCGGTGGCATATGTCGCATTTTACGCATATTCCGGTGCTATCATCGCATCGATCGAGTCGCCACGCGCTGACCGAAATCTTAAATAATTTTGATAAATTCATAGAAATTTCACAGTATTTTCCGGAAGGTCATTTTAGACACTATGACGCATTCAAATCTACATGGAAAAATAATTTGAGAGTGTTACTGCCCCTTTAAGCGTCTTGAAATAACAGACACGATACGTATACCAACTTATTGTGATCCATATGAAAGCACTCCTCGCGTCCATCTTCAATGTGCTGCATAAAATAAAATGTTGACCTTCTTTAGACATTAGACATAAGAGCATGAGCCAGAAGGTTGTTTGAGTGTCCGGCTGCTATAACAGACACCCAAATCCGAACTGTATTGATTTGTAAGTTCATTGCCAATAATTCGATTTGCCCAGTTGTGCTTCAGACTCCGACTGCCAAGCATTCTTCTGGTTCAGATTTGAATTGGCACGCGGATGGTGTTATTCGACAATGGTTCTCTTGAAATTCGCTTTGTTCAAGTGCTCCATTTCAATGCCAGTAAGAAAGCTGAGGTAAATTATACAAAACAATGTACAGGTTTCGTTAAAAACATAAAATTATCTTCTCGGTTTATGTATAAGTTTTGATCACGTGTATAATGCCCATGAAAGCGGTCATAGAGGCATCAATTTTGACGTAGATATTAGGGAGGAGAGCAGGTACCTATATAACTTTGTTAGCATCGTGTTGATGGGAGAAATGCATACATTTATCTGATGCACAACGCTACGCTAAATCTCCATTTGTTATCGTAACATTGCTTCAATTGTCTATCGACGGCATGGTTCAAATGGGTGAGATTGAGATGCAAATAGATAAAGCTTGTGTATGGGTGGGTAACTAACTGATCTAGATGTGATTATAGATGAAGGTAAGTACGAAACAATGTGCTGTTACGCGCCATTGAATACACTTGCCAATGATTAAATTTGGACTAACTACAGCAATAAACGTCACTCATAGACAAACGATCTATCTAGTTTGAACTTTCATCTAAAAGCTATAATAATATCTAGAATCTAGATTCTTTCAGTTGCTGATTATTTTCATATCCACACGTCGCATCTGTTTCTACACCTCATGCATATATCGTGTTGTTTACGATGCTCATGTTTAATATAGTCATCCTACGTCAGCTAGAAAATAAGAGGTAATAGAAGCGTATATCAATGATCAAATATACCCTTTTTTGGGTACAATTAATCCTCCAATTAATGAAAAATGGATTTTTTCGTTGAATATTGTTTTCGTTCCGATGGAGAGTCGAAAGAAAATAAATTGGGTCCACTTCATTGTGCTCGTGAGTCTCGACTCCTAAAAATTTATCTGCACAATGATATGCGTACTAATAAAATATCATACAATACATTACTATAGTCTCGTGTGCCATTTATCATGCATACCTACCTGCCTTAACCTACGACATACAGGAAGGTCATTTTAACTCCTATTCAGTGGTGAAGCGTCAAGGGAGACAAGGTAGACACGCCTACTCTAAAAATCACGAGAAATTACCTGTTTTTGACCAACGTGGAAGCTGCCTTTTTAATTAAAATACTTTATCCCATTTACGGTAAATTCGCGCAAAATGTACTCACCCGCGAAGTTAGGGGAGTGTAAATTTCACGCGAACTCTACTCTCCGTGAACCTGAGACACGTTTGAGCATGCCTCCAATGCTAGAGCTGCCTGCCCAGTGCACTGATTTCATGATCTAGGTACACAAATGTGTGGATATTACGCTTGTAGCACTTGCACATCCGTGAATATTTTATGTCTCTCCAGTTGACAGTCCCAAGTAGTCTCAAGCTTCGCAACTGCTCATCTTATAGGTCTATCTCTATAGGCTACTACATAATAAGCTATTAGCTATAGGCTACACTACATTTTTATCACGGAGGTGCTAATCCAATCCATATCTTGAAAACCGAAGCGACATTGGTAACATAAAATCCGCGAGCCGTGACTATTCTGACGAGGTGTGGACTATTGTCACTTGGGCAGTATGTGCAGCTTATCAAAGGAAATTATACGCGTGTCGAATGTCATACTCTGCCGGTTTTAGATGTAAACGAAGTCACACCATGTAATTGCATACCTGTGTAGTGTAGCTTGCACTCCTAGTTCTTACTATGATACCTGGCAGTGGTAATGAAAACAAGGCACTATTATTTTACGCATTTCTTTTATACAGCGAATCGGGACATAGTTGGGGTAGTAGGGTTGTCACCTTTTATAAACCAAACTAGAGGACACAATTTTGGGGCCGCATACGTACGAAGGTATTACGAAGGTTCTTTACGAACCGTAAAAATTAAAAAAAGGAATTTAACCAAAATACGAGGCATGCTAAAAACAGGTTCAAACAATTTGTGTGTGTTTCGCTGAGAAAAATTGGGATTTTTTCACATATCGGATATTTCAGAGGACATTTGGCATCCTCTTGCAGAGGCAATTTGAAGAGTATAGAGGAAAAAACCTCAAAAAAGACGACTGCCCTCTTGGATAGAGGACGGATGACAACTCTTTGCGGCTGGGGCAGGTCACATTCTGATTGCTCTTATGCTTGTGATATAAATTGTTATTAATTTTTATTGGTAACGAAAGTGTGGTGTGGGCGAAGACGGTGCGCCATTTTAGTGTATAGCCCTTCTAGTGTCTTTAATACTTTCCAAGCTGTGAAGAAGACACTCATTAAAGTAGCCTATTACGCCGTTATTTCGAATCACTAGTCGACATTTTCGTGAGCAATGTCATCGAATTTTATCATTTTTCTCGAAACCTATTGAGGAAATTTTAATAGCAGGTAGCTGTAAGTATATGCATTATGCACTACATATAATAGATTGGAACTAGAGCAAGAAGAAAGTAATATGTTGTATTAATTAACAGTTAACGATGATTGATGTAAAGGTCCATTACTTGTGTGGTATTAACAATTAAAAACAGCTTCTTGCACGGATATCAGAAATGAAAACTGATAAGGTATACTGTTGTGATACACTTTTCTTTTCCGCTTGGCGTTCTGACCTCGACTCAATCATCAGGTAACCTTCGACATCATTTCGATAAAAATACGTACCTAAGGAATGAAGTAACTTTAACCATACATTTTCGAATAAAAAAAGCCGGAGATTATTTATTTGTGAATGCGCTGTACTTTCAGCCAGCTTCTGCCACTGTTGTGGGCTTAGCAAGTCGATTTATTGTGTAGAGATTAAAACTTTCCTCGCGTTTTGAATTTCATGAATTTGGGACCAAGAAATAGTGTGTGGACAGGTATGGAAAGTTGATGTTTAGAACGAGCGATCTTCCTGATAGGTATTAGTGATAAGGTCGACGAAATCAGAAACGAATACAAACAATAGCCATTCATCATCTTGTCTGGTTTGAATGTGCGGGCCTTTTTGGTTTATTATCAGTAAAGCTCTTTCCCGGTTAAAATGATCGACTGAATTCACTTAAAAGGCACCAGATATTTTTGGTGTAACACAAACGGCTCGGAAAAAATACAATTATGAAATTTACACTTTAGTATGTAAAAATCACTGTATGGGGAACAATACATGTCAACATTTTAGAGCAAACTTGAATCCTGGTTCTCTTTCAAGCTGGCATTCTTGATAAACGCTAACTCAACTGCAGTTCATAAATGGACTAAAAAGACTTACAGAACAGCTCCGACTGTTTTCCTCGGCAGCAGAGCGCAATGCAGTTGAACGGGCAATGCAGACGACCCGGGTTCAAATCCTGGTTGAAATGAAATATTTTATATTTGTTCTAAAATGCTAACAAAAAATTTAATTATTGCGGAACATGACTGTTACAGACGATCATTTTCACGCTAGCTGTAAATAAACTGCTCTTTGATTCGGTGGTTTTAAACATTGAAAACAATTTAACTTTTGTATTACACCAAACACAATTATGTTCGTAATTAACTTTCCCCGTCGAAAATGTAAGAATTGTTATTTTCCTATTCGGCCCGATCCGATTCAAAGAGCCCACACCAGTCGGCGAGCCGTCGAAGCTCGCGTCTCCTCGTTACACCTCACTTGTTCTTATCACGTCGCGTCGCGCCGTGTTCTCACCGAGCTCGAGCGGTGCAGTCAGTCACGTCTTCGTCTCCCGGCGGTGCACATCGGCTGCGAGCTGCAAAGCGGAGAGATATTATCGGGCAAACGCAGTTGCGCCCAGACCCGTTAATTGCATCTTCTAGTAAAGTTCGAGCTCGAAATCAGTTGGAACATTTCTGTGATATTTGGTGAAGATTGTTGGTGTGTTCAGAGTGTGACATGGGAGTTTTATAAGTTTTGGGACCGATTGCAAAGTGTGAGAGATGAGTGTGGAGAGGAAAGATAGTTTGGATGCTGCGGCATTGAACTCTCTTGATAGCGGATGGGATTATTCCATCGAGCTTGAATGTCTTCAGGGTCCAGAAGGTACAGCAAAAATCATGATTATTTAAGAATATAATTGGCAGCATACATTGAAGACTACATCGCTTTAGAGGAATTTCTTACCGGTCAATTTTTCTCCGTGAACATGTGTGTGTGTTTCCCATTCTCTCCCATGCTTATCTTTGCTTGATACAACTTGAACAACTTTTAACGAATCTATATCGATCAAAAAATATTAGCCCTAGAGTATAGAACAGACAACTCGTAGGGATATTTTGGATCAAATCAACAATTTGATTTGAATTATGGCTTTCTTAAAATCATTCAAGTGGCTCAATTTTAATTTGCTACCGAAATTCCATTTTTTGGTGGAAGATAAGATAAGCACTCTACTAAAGGAATGTTGTTTTACAGAAATGTCTAATTATCAGGAAATAATTAGGACTAACATAAAAATGTACTTATTGCTTATACTTCGAGCAAGAAGCGTGCATTTTACTTTTACTTTGTAAACTCACTGCATCTTGATTAGCTCCTATGTAATTTATCAATTAATGTGGTTTACCGTCAATATTGTACGTGATTTTATGTGGTCATGTACCAGGTCCGAATTAGGACAGAACAGTCTAGCTGTTATGTATTCAGTATTCTGTCAGAATATCGCACAAATCCTTACGTAGGTAAGACATGAAGACAATTTGTAAGGGCTTTTATGGACTCTACAGATGCCCCACCCTCGGTATCCTAGGCTATTTCATTGGTGTTTGCACCAGCTACCGCTTTTCCATATAATAGTGGAACAGCCATTAGATTGGTAGAGAAACGATTATCGACGTAATACAGCCTCAATTTCTCAAATATTAATTTTGGGTGATTCATTCATTCATCCAAACAGTGTTACCTCAGCACGTACCCTATTCATTAGATTATTATTCGGAAAACGTTTCACACACCACCATTTCGACACGATGCAATGAATGCGGATATGCCAGGAATACTACGCCTTACGCTTTTACTGACATTCTATCAAGCTACTAGCACAGCGGCTGTCTTATAATTAAGATTGTTACGTATGTGTACCTACACACATTTACGCAACAAATAAATTTTTAAATGTGCACTTCTATTATTGTTCTTAGCACGGTGTTTACAGTTGACAATTCCTCAGCACTCGGGAGACCTTACTATCAGTGCCAACTTACTGCCATTCCATTCCACGCCGTTTCTTTCTAATGGGGTCTATTTTTACAAACTCTTGAAGTTGAATGATTTGCAGATTTTGGTACCAACAGTCTCCAAGAATGCTGAAAAGAAGCAATTTTTTTTTTCTACTTGCTGGCAAAGAAAATTATAATAATATCCTTATGCTTTAAGGACGCCAAGATTTAGAATAGATCTTCGCATAATATACCAGTACCGATGGAAATAACTCAGCATATCAGTATTATTATTCTTAATTATTCGTAAAACAAGAAGCTTCTCATGTTCGCAATTAATTTTCGCCAGAAGGTGGCACCAGATGTAATCCATATTATTAGGTAGTAGGAACACTGTTCTGCTACCCGTATGCAATCTGCCATACTTTGATGAATTGACAAATGATATGGCTTCCTTGTTTTGCTCGCTGTACCGTCATTGGGTAGCAACAGTAGGGGGGTTTCTTTATTTACACGCTCGCATATCACCAATCCGTTTGTCGCCATCTGAAGCAAGCAATACAGCTTGCAATGTAAATAATATGGTCAACAACCTACGAGAATTTTCATTTGAGCTCTGAGCAAATTTATTAGGTATACAAATATATAATTTCAACCCCTAAAAAGTATTTTAAAACTATCAAAATTGTCAAATTGCGTCAAAAAATGCGTGTCATTGTCAAAACACGCGTACACAAGCATGTACCAAATACTCAGAGGCTTCAGATACGGGTGGGCCTGTCCATCTATAAATTAGTGACGGGGCGACTAATAGTTGTTTTTAAAAAACATAAAAAATAAAAAATCTTTATTTGCGTGTTTTGCGCCTCTACCACAACGAAAAAAACCTGGTGGAGAACGTGAGTTTTGGAAATATCTTCGTCTCTGTAGAGTTCGGGTATCTGTGTATCTGTGTATCATACCTTTTAGAATCGGGAGAATTGTGTGAGGCGTGGATGGTAAAACATTAATTTGACAAAAACATGAAAATATTAGCTATGTTACTTTTTTGTTACCTGCTGTAAGTCTCCTCCAAATATTTACCAGCTGCTTTACTTAATTTTTGCGGTCGTATAGGGTGAGGGTGGAGGAATCCAACTTGCCTGATGTTTTCTTGCCCACCCAGAAAAATTGTCTTATCTAACTCCCCTGCATATCCTGACGCCAAAATAGCCCGTATTTGAATTTATTGAGATTTATTAGGTATAGTATTAATTAGTCCCTGCAAAATGTAATCATTAATCGCATTTTAATAGTACGTGCTGGCTAATCACATGGATCGTTTATGTTGTTGCAGATCTACAGCTGGCGGCGGAGCTGGGCAAAACTCTCCTAGAGCGAAACAAGGAATTGGAGAACAGTTTGAAGCAGCATCAAAACGTCATCGAAGATCAAACCCAGGAGATTGAGGTAAAGTCATCCATGGCAATGGACGATGATGGTATTATGTGGTTCTGCTCTTGTGCACTTCAATATGCTCGTGTCCTTCGATGATTACACAGCACATAATAGAGCTCCAAAAGATTTCAATCATGGTACCGGACCACCGATCGTGGCTGCCGATTTGTCGTAGTGTCGGTATTTTCCCTTCCCTTCTCTCTCACTTGTCTTGTCTGCTTGGATAGCTTTCTGGCTCCAATCAATGATCCATACCAACCAACTACATGCCCCAGACTTCATATTGAAAAAAAGATTTCCTATGAGCTAATCTTAAATCTAATTTGAGTTGGTCTTGCATCGTGAACAATTTCCAGTTGTTTCTGTTTGTTCGTCCGTTTTCAGTATTCAGTCCGATGGCTTGCTTTAAAATCATCTACTCTTCATATTTGGGAGCTTCAGACTGTTTTACATTTGGGAAAATGGACGGTTATCATGATATGTTGTATTCTTTTGCAGTACCTGACAAAGCAGACTGCAGCATTGAGGGAAGTTAACGATTCCCGACTGCGCATATATGAACAACTAGAAGTCAGCATCCAGGACCTAGAGAGAGCAAACCAGCGGCTCACTTTAGACAACTCTGCCGATAAGAAGCATATAAAGAGGTAACTTTTATGTAAACAGAACTGCAAGAGTTGTTGATCATTCCAATTGATTATATATATATCGCTGATTGATCATAAAAGTATCTCCAATTCGAATAAGAACATTGGTCTAAACATACATGCCAAGTAGAGCTGCTTGTAAATAAAATTCATTTTGATGATGAGGTGCTAATACATTGGGTAGGTAATTATCTACAGTTTTTCTCTTTGAAACTTACTTCAATAAGTTGCACGAAAGCAACTCCAAATGCTGCTATATATTCGGTGTTCTCGCACCCGTACAGTGTTAGTGCTGTGATGTATTTCATGAAATTTAAGAAAAATACATTTTCTGTGTGGCTGACCAGATTTTTAACTTTGTGAAGCAAAGTTGGTTGGATATCTATTTTGATAAGATGGGGATCATGATTTTCCTGGCGAAATTGGTCAAAAGTTGATTAGATTTATTGTGGAGCAAAATTTTACCAAAGTTTTGTTTGGCATCTTCAGGCATACAAAAGGAAAACTAATTGTTTTTAAAGCTTTTCACAATGTATTAAAATAATTTTGACATTTTATAACAATAATTTTTTTAGTTTTTCATGTTTGCCTGTAGATGGGGACTAAATTTAGATAAGGCAACATTTTATGTCACTACTAACTCGAATCCGGGATACTGTGCATATTATGTAAGTTTTAATTTTGACAAGGTTTTGATACTAAGAAGATTTTTACTATCCCAGCTTGTGCGTGAGCATCGACTCTTTGGAGTTACGATGCGAGGAGCTGCAGAGGAACCTGGACGAGATGACGCTTCAGCAGGACAGCTATCGGCGCCGGCAGCAGAGGAACCATTCACTCTGCTCGAGTCCCGGTCCTCCTCCCACACCACTGATAGACAATGGCCCTGTGCAGACTTCGTTCAATGATGTCGACATGAAGGAGATGGCAGCTGATGAAGAGGAAATCATCCTTATGCTAACGCAGATGCAAGAGTTGAGGTCGCAACGGATGAAGGAGCAGCGTAAAGTGGCTGAACTGGAAGAGCAGCTTGCGACAATGCTGAAGGTATGTTTCATTACTATATTTTTTGTTACAGTGCATTATGCTTTTATTTTATGATTGTCAAAACACAGAGTTTTCAGTTATCTGGTATACTTGCCTCGTAAATGTTGTTGCGCTGCTAAGTGATTTGTCTTTCGAATTTTAGGATAACTTGTACCTAGAAGAGCAACTTGCTATCTTACAGCAGAAAGAAGCAGACATGAAATCAATGCAAGAAGAAATTTCCACTCTTGAAGAAGTCAGGTAAATTATTGAAACCTACACGATTATCACGATTTCTCCCTTTGGCACTTAGTAATTTTTATGTCTTGTACGAACGTCCTCACTAAGAAATTGCACAGAGGGCCCGTTATTAACGCACTAGACAAATCAGGCTATACTATCTTAATTGAATCGGTCTACTAACTTTTGGCAAGCTTGTAAATGCTGCCAGCAAATTCTGTTGGCCAAGTGGCTATGCATTCAACTGATTAATCAAGAGATATACAAAAATATCAAAGGTATATGTGACTTCATAGATAACATCTCTGATCTGTGTACTTTGAAATAGAGGCAGTACCTACTATACATAAATTCATTACTGCTAGCCTGGTGAACGTAGGTCTTCTTGCAACGCTTTTTAATATTTTGGCCAATCGAGCCAAAATATGCGCCACAAATTTATAATTAATGGTAATTTTTGCTACATTTAAATAATATAAAACCGTCAAAGGAACGAAATTGGAAAGAACTTGCAGGGAGACCTAAGTTTCACTTTTATCTACAGCTGTCTTGTTTATGTATCTTATGCTAACTTGAATGATTGAGTCAGCATTTGTCAACTATACTTGGTCTGCAGATGTTTTCCCGTGCAGCTCACAATATTTAAGCATATGCCGGGTTTGGACGGGTTTTGTTGGGTCAGATTTTTCAGTAGCCCTTCTTAACCCCAACCCCGCCAAAGAGTGTAATCGGGGATGCAGAGGGTTTGTTATCTTTGGCCAAGCTGTCGCATGCGCCAGTGGTGTAGCTACCACCAAGGCAAACGGGGCTACTGCCCCAGGGCTCGAGGTTTTCTTCCCACTGAAGTCTTCAGCATTTTACTGTTGATGACTGCATTTGATATTTAAGAGACTTTTCAGCTAATAGATTTCAATTTGCAATGGTGATAGTCACAGTTTGGTATTAGCTGTCATGGCTTCAAACCCTAAGGGCCTAAGCGAT
>QKMV01000697.1:0-19997 GCA_003287335.1 Lednia tumana
TATATATATGCATGTAAGACAATCATGTATTTAATAGACAATTGCCACCTGGTGGTAAGTAAACATGCTAATTATACACGGAAAATATAATATATACGTGTTACAAGGCACAAGTTAAAAATTGAAGATAGATGCCCAATATACGCATGCTCTTTGTACACTAATCATTTTCCATGCAACATAAAGAAAAAGGAAATGTCTCGTTTAATAAAGAGCTGAAACAATTCCGTTTAGAAATAGGTTTTTACGAGGTTGACAATCATTTGAAGGATTACAGCACATATTATGGGTGATAGTTTAATTTGTATTTTAATTAAAATTGCTTATCCAATATCATGTATGATCAACTTCTTAAATAATAAGCGATCATTATTATTATTTCTATTACCTACTATCATTGTTATTGTTATAAGTTTTTTTTTTTCAAAAGATATATTCGGCTTAAAAGGGCCTTAAAATGTTTGACGTTGTGAACGATGATGATGATGCCTTCTCCATACCAAAGTTGTGGGCCATATTAAGCCGAAAATCGTTATCGTATTCGTCCATGTCATCATGTTGTACTTAGCTCAATTTAGTGGTGGACAAAAACAGTCACTCAAAAATAATTTTGAACGGGCAAACTCCACAAATTACGCGGTTCTAATTTGGAATCATTTCGATTTTCATGGTTAGATATGTTGAGTTGTTATTAGCATCGCCCGCCAATGTTGTCATACACCTTTTGAAGTTCGACAATCATCAAAAATTGGCCACAAAAATGCTTCGCATAAGTATTTGTACCGACGGGAAGAACAATCTGATTTTTCGTACTGCATTAAATGTTAAATTATCATCAGAGCGAATACATTTGGCAAAGGACAGAGTTGAGATATTATTTTGTGGGTTATTTAACTTCAGTAGTACTAAAAACCATCTGAGCAAAGTTTTAGAATAAAATCAAATCTGACGATAGCGAGATAACAGAAAGCTGCGTGCATGCCATAATCTCCTAATGGGGAACAATGGAAATTTCCATAATTTTGTCACAAAATATGTGCGACTTGTAAGAATGGCAGCTGCATTTTTACGATATTAAATATATTCGCCTACGCGCTTAAAACTAAAATAAATCTCCTTAAAAATCTATAGACACATGTCTAGTTCCTTATCTTAGCACTAGTTTTCAAAAAAACTGTTTTGTAACTGGGTAAAATTATAACCTATAGCGTATCATTGATAACTTTTGTAACATTGGGAATATTTTAGTGGACATCTTAGCATTTTTATCCAGTTATAAAACAGTTTTTTTGAAAAGTTGGGGGACATTGACTACTATTTTTGGATTGCTGGTAGAATTACCCAGCACAAAATAAACAATTGTGTCCAAGCTGGCTACTTTTTAAGCCAAATTGGGACTTGAACTTTTTTATAAAGTTACGAAATTAAGTTCGTACTGGATCGAAATAAAGCATCTGTGTGCAGCGTATTTATGCATAAAGGTTTGCATATTTTTATAGAGTTTTATGAAGGCTTGTCAAAGCTTAACTTGTCAGCTTTATTTAAAGACTGAAAGGCCGTTAAATATCAGTAAATTGGCGCATTATCTTGACTTGGCGTTTATTCAAAAATCAGACTTTTGATAAAGAATTGAAGTTAACGGAAGGAAAACAATGCCAACAGGCACGATATATATTAATCAGGGTCGCAAATGCGAAACGCATATCTAGTCGACGTGGAAAATATGTATATGTCCGACAGGATTAAGAGAGATATATTACCATTTACCAAACTTCATCTCCGGGAAAACGAATAAACAACGAAATTGTAACTTTAAACTCTCCAAAATACGAAGAAAGTTATATTTTTATTACTTGCTGGTAAAAAATGAGCATGCACTTTCAGAAGACATTCTTGCAAATCAAAATTCAAATTGAATCAAATGTAATAACAAAAGTTAGGATTCAAATTTACTGTAGGTAGGATAATGCAAAAGTAAATTGATACAATAGCTCCCTGTCGGTGCATGTATTTCGTGGTTAAAATGTGCATACCAGATGTATTAAAGCACTCTAAAAATTAATTCCAACTGACAAAATACAAATATAGATAAATTCATAAAATGTATATTCATGAAAGAAATCAGTACTAATACAAAATGACAGTTAAATAAAGTATAAAACATTCCTATCTTGTTAACTGCAATGTTGTGATGCAAATTATTTTCACAGCGCAATAGTTTTTGAAATCGCACTCGTGCATCTTTTAACTTAAACAAAACGCCAAACTTTTTCCATAAGCCAGTAGCAATTAGTTATCATTCTTGAGATTTAGCAATTACAGCTCTGTGGCCCGATATGATAGCGATTTGCCCACTAGAGATGGCTCTGCTTACGCATTAAGCTTTTGTTCTCTAGGGCCGATAACGCAATAATATACTGCTATTAATTTAAACGTTTTACGAGCACTCCCCCCTCCTCTACTTCTCCCACCCCCTTTGAGAGACTGGAAACTGGCCGGGCCAGGTCGGCCCCCGAACTTCCTTCCGCAACCTAGGCGAATATTCCCAGAGCACGCGATAGAAGCATTCCCTAATCGGCTTCCTACTGTGAATGGAAAATCAGGAGTAATTGGAAAATATCCCTGTTTATTTTCAATTTTCGCGAACCGGAAAAATGAGGTAGTTTTTATTGTAATTTTAAATTATACGCTTCACGGTTTTGCTACGTTTTTTAATTTTCACACCGTTTCGGACGTGTTAGCACGTCCATCATCAGGCAGTAGGAAGCTGGTATTCGTAAGTACGTTGGAATTACCACCGCACCACTGTCTGATGATCACGTCCGGTTTCGAGGCTTCCAGCATAGTTTGTAGCTTCTTTCCACGCCTTACGTTCTGTGATATTGCGTTCATGGTCAATTGATTCTACTCTCAAACCCTGCTTGTTCTCGGCAAGGTACTTTATTGTGTATACATCTTCATTCACGCTGCTTCGCAAATAATTATTTTACTAGACTACTCTCAGGTTTCGAAAGTAGGTAATTCCATTCTTTATTTTCCCATCTTACGATTGCAAACATCCGCATTCGTTAACGAAAAGTGAACACATATCCGTATGCACCGTACCGACACGAATCTACCTATAAAACAAACACCTTACGCTGCCATTTTCATTTTCCCCGGTCTGGTGTGCAACGCGGACGCCTCGCTTCCTACTGCTAGTGTTTTCCAATTACGACATCGGCTTGCTGCGCTTAATATTATCAGCCGCTTGCACGTTAACGGCCATGCACTTAAACGCGCCTCCGGCAGAACTGCCGAGTGTTCCCTTCTTATTGCATTTACCTCCTTTGACTTTAATTTTGATTAAAAGCTTGTAAAAAATCGACGTCAAAAGTAAGTAATTTGCCGCGTTCCTTCTCATTTCCATGTGTTCCTCCAAAAATGTGAATACTCCCGTTGCTTATTTAGCATTAAGCTGGAACAGAAACTTGTGGAACGCGAATATAAATCCAGCATAATTTAGCGTAAACTTAAGTAGACTGGTAGCAAACAATCCAGATTAGAGGATAGGATGGTTGACACAGGCATATGTGAGAGAAACTACAAGCAGAAAACAGCAATGTACAAACGCGAAGAATTAGTAAGCAGCACAACATGCTTCATTCGTTGCCTACGCAGTTACTTGTTGAGGCTACAGCATTGCAGTCGGATTAGGAGCAGGCTTTTGGATACGTGATATCAGTAAGCTACACACAACTCCGTCCATAGTCTAGCCTCAAAGCGTGGTACAGATCGCATATTGATCTCTGAAGTTTGGTAGCAAATATATTTTTTCAGTTGTTAAAACCACAGTGACTTTAAATCTTTATACTAGCCGTAGACTGAGAGTTACGTGTGTTTTGTTGTTACTACACAGAAGCAGTGCATAGAGCTATAACTTATAGGTTCCCTGCAAATGGACCGAAATTGCTCCCTTCTGCCACCTGTCCACCTTACTTTATAGTTGAGCTTTTTTTCAACTGACACCTTTCTCAGTGCGATTACGCATTTCGGCATGCTTCCAAAGTTCCACATCTGAGCCAATTCAAGCTTTGATTGATCTAATCACAGTTATCGCACATTCCATCGGCAGAATTACTTCTGAAAGTTGCACAAACGTGACTCGAATCGAAACGTGACAGAAGCACGCACGACGTCGTCGTTGGGTGCGTAAAAAACTACAAAAAGTCCGCGCAGTTTCACAGAAAAAAATGATTTTCTTTCTTTTCAAAAAATTACCTTAGATTTAATAGTATTATGTACATCTCATAGTGAAGTCATTTTCCAATTTATTCGAACGTTTTCGCCCGATTAAGCATGTCGTTTATTTGTAGCTCACCATAGGATTTCCTATCCATAGTTCAGATACTGCGAGACAGAAAGATGCCACGAAGTGAACGCGTTTGCGTGGAAATAAACACTTAACAGACACCAACTTTAATCGATCGGAGTGTAATGCCAAGTTTTGCTTCCATTAGGCCGGGCAAATTTTCAAAACGATCTTTACGATCTTCGGGTTTACGATGTTCTTAGCCCCGAGAATAGAGGTACGTAACCAATCGCCAGCGAGCTTCTGGATCGGAAGAAATATCCATTGTGGCTATAAAAAAGTATCTTGCGGGTCGCCTTCTGAACATGGTCACTCATGGAGAATGGCGAAGGCGAGCAAAGCCCCTACGGGGTCAGACGTTTGTGAATCATCTAGTTCATTCAATTACTGAAGATTGGTTATACGGAAAGAAAGAAAACAATTATTGTCCGGGGGAAGACGAAAAACGAAAGGGAAAAGTAAACTCTCAGTTTTCAGATTGTTTTCCAGTTTTTCGCAAAATTATTTGTTTTCTTTTATAATACTACCCTCACATACATTCTTTGCTAGAATTTTACTGCCAATTGGTTTGGGTTTGGAACACACTTAATCGAACAAACCCATTATAAATACACTATTTTTACGATCAATTTAACTTTTATCCAAAGAAAGATTAGGCCATAACATGACTTCATTTAATAATCCATGAAATTGTTCTCGACCTATTTCGTGGTTTAGTAAAAACACGAATTTCGTACATCGGAAAGTTTGTAAACGACAACGTTCTCTGCTATTCGAAGCAATAAAGCAAGTGTTTAAGTTGGATAACGACTTACAGGATCGTCATTTTCTTCTGCATCTCAGCAGCACGACTTTCAGTTTGTGTGAAAATGACGCCGGGAGCATCCAGCAGTTAGTTGGAAGTTTGGTATCACCAAGTCATTGACAATAAATTACATCGGCGGGCAACTTGTTCCCAACTTTCCATTCTTCATCGGATCACAACTCATTTCGCACGGCTCAAGTTTGTTCCGACGCTTGTAACACTATTAGCTCACTTTCATAAACAAGTCGGCAGCCGCTAAACTTCTCGGTAATACTAGCTTGTGATTATATAGCAAAGGATCAACAGCTTCGAGTTGATGCCAAAGAACAATCAACTTCGCGAGTTTGATCCTAGCAGTCTTTATTCAGGCAGTTTAATGAGGTTTACTTAGTGCCTTTGAAATATTGTGATAATGGCACACAGCGGACGAAGTTGATCTCAGGCTCGAAATGTGTACGACATTTTAATTTTGCCTGGAAGTGTACTCGATAAAAATGACGATACACCTCCTAGACATACAGGAGGCATATCGGATCTGGAGTAGGTGTGCATTATTTTCGAACCAGCTCTGTTGACAAAGTGGCGCCTCGATTAGGAACCTAAGCTAGCTCAAACATCAAAATTGCAAATTGTGTCCCCTACGTCTTTTCCCACTTGTGTGTTGTCAAATGTGGCGTGAAGCATTTTGAAGTTCAGTTGCTGTATCGAGCAACAACAGCGGCCAGCAGTGGCCTGTGGGTCTTGCCTGGTATAAGGTGGGAAACATCCGGCAGAGTTCCTCCATCTCTCGAAGAAGTGTAATTTGTCATACGGCTGCCTCTCACCCCACAACCCCCTTGGGCCTAGCCACAACAATCGCTCAAAATTTTGGAAACTCTCCAGAAAATGTGACACCCCAGGAAACCAAAGACACAGTCTGTGACCTACGCACATTTCAAGTTTTTTTGAATAAAAATTTTTGCCTTTTCCAGAATTTATCGTTTACATGAAAAAATCTACATCTGAATGAATGTATAAAGTGAAATTTATATATGCCTTACGAAATTTATGAGTGAAAAGAGTTCTATCGTCCTTTATTCTGTCAAGTAACCCTTTTGGGGTTCATAGGGGTTCTCGGTTTTTGTCCGGGTCAGGGAGGAAATTACCGGTAGTTTTGATGATAAATAAGGGCAAAAATGTTCTTTTACCGGTGCTAAATGCCTATCGATACTTTATGCTCCATGATATGCCGTAGATATGATGAACGAATAAGTGAGAACATGCAACAATTAAGATGAATTTTATCCGAAGTTTAGTGTCTTCTGCTGGTCAGCTATCTTCTGCCTGTCCTGTCTTCGCTGGTTGGTACATTATCTCCCTGGACGTCTCGAGTGGCTCCTAAGCCTAAGATAGGCTTAAATTAAAGCCGAAAATTGATGGGTAACAAGAGAAATAAGACCGACAATTGACGGGCCATGAGCCTCAAATTTAATAAGTGGTCGGTCCCGATGATCGTGAGCGATATTTGTCACCAGAATGTGAATTTTATTTTCCCACCCGACGTGCTTTGCTTCGCGGCCTCTGTGTCCGACGTTGACACGTGCTCGTGGCTGTTGATTGATTCGTCCAGTGTAGGTAACAGTTGAAAGTACAGCCCCAAATGTTTTTGGGCAGCTTATGATTTGAGAGAGTTGGTTCCAGTGGCATAGTGAAGATCCAAGCCGCCCGTGCAAGACTTGGGGAGCCCTTGAAGCGGGGGACCCCCTGTTCACACTCTGGTCAAATGGGAAATACGCGATAAGAAAATAAGTCCTATTTGAACAACAAAGAATCACAGTAAATTGCCAGCAGGTGTAACACAACATCATTTTTACTTAAGTAATTGTCAAGAACAGGTTAATGTTTCCTACTAGCAACCAATGGGTTGAGGCTTCGATTATATATCTATAGAATCAAAAGTCACCCATATTTAAATTTTTTTAGGAGCTCCATTTACGAAAAGTTTAAACACACGAAAACGCTGAAAATTGAGGTTAAAAATGCCTGCTGTGCTTACGGTTGTGTCGTGCTAGGGATTTGAATTTGAGATTTATTTTATGCCATGAGAAAAATTTTGGCAGGGCCCCCATTTTTATCATGTGGAGTGCTTCGTGAGTGTGCACTACGCCGCTGATGCGTTCGCCACAACTCTTTGAACGCGCATGTCACACCTCTCAAAATGTAATGTATTCCTAATTAGTACGCAATAATTAAAAGCGCCGCATTAAAAACCAAATAATGTGTCTCCCGCACGCCCTTTTACAGAAGATCGAGTAAGAAGTAGCGGTAATTAAAGTAGCATCAATACAGAGCGCCGATATGCCTACCAGCTACAGCAGCACAGCATACAAACAGTGACATGCGCTAGCTACTAATTACTAATTAACCCAGTTAGCTAAAACGTTGCTGACGTGTTCTTGTACAAGCACAACACTCGCAACTAACCTATATTAGTATGATAGACATTCTTAGCAGATACTCATATGCTAATGAAATGTTCATTCGACTTTAATGCCACCTCAGAATATCAATGGATACTGATATCCCGCCAGAATGGCTAATGAAAGTTGAGGAAACTAGGTCCTCTTTCTCCTTTTAATCTATAGTATTAATCTTCATCTATCAGATTTACGCTCTAGTCGTAACATCTTCAAAGGAACGAGAGAATAAATAGTGATAATGCTTACTTATGTTAATAATGTTCACTTGGTAATGTTCTACGTACTGCACGAGAAATGGAAATTGTAATAGATTGTGCAATTACGCATATAGTTATTGAACATTTCCAGTATAAGAAAATAAAATCGACAAAAATATATACTACAGTGAACAGAAAATTTGATAAAAATGCCATTTTACCATCGAGTCGGACGAAAAACACACCACCCTGAATGCAGCCCACAGAACACATCAAGGGGAACTCGGCACCTCCACCGAAATGATTAAGCTGTTTGCCTGTTATATAACCTGAGCCCCCAGGTGAAAAGGCAAGCAAACAGACATCGTTTCTTATAAGTGTCAAAACTTCACCGCACAACCAAATAGAAACCACAGACATGAGTGGTCAAAATATATGCTATCAAAGAGGAGATCTCTATAGCGCCCACATTACCCACATTTTCCCAATTTCAAGCTGTCTTCCTTTGGCAATGGTTTTAATTACTATTCGACGTGTTTGTTCTTACTATTTAAATTACTAAATTTTAATTCTTCTTCTTGGATTACAATGCAGCTTAAAAAATCGTTGGAAGGCGGCGTACTTGGCGTACCGTGCAGCAAAGGGGTCAAGCTTTGCATTGCATTAAGCGTTATCGCTAGGTCCCATCGATGAAGTGAAGTGTTGCAATAGTCGTAATATTATGACTTCAGACATCAGTCTTGTGGAAAGCTACCCTTTAATATGGCAGTGATTAGTTAGCCGCGATCGTGACTTCCATTGATTCAACTTTCGCAGAAAGAAAATGAAGGATTTCTGTTTATCTCCATAACTTTCAGTTTGAGCATGCGATACTTTATTATTTCTTTGTAAGCTACACTTTCGTGTCGTATGAAAAGCTTTATTTTTTTATCAACCAAAAAATCAAAGTCATATATCAATTGTGGATTTTTAATTGCTCCCGCGTACATTTCCTACCAAATTTGCGACTTTTGTCGTGTGTGCCATAGAGAATAGTGACTGAATTGCTTTTCTAAAACTAACAGTTATTACAATATAAATACTCCTATTTACAATTTCTGATCCATGATAACATTAGGGTGAACGGAAATCACTTCTACAGCTTTTCTAAAAAAAATTAACCCACATCACGTACGGCGAACAAATTTATCGGTACAACCTTTTATTCAACTTGTAATTACATGCATGCAACGCCTTGACGAGATCCAGCTAAGCACATGTTAAAAGACGTAAGCTTAATCTAGATTAATCAGCAAATTTGTCAATAATAAGCCGTCGTTGTGGTATGCATGTATGTTTAATGTGCAACTAAAGCTGCTAAAATCAAAAAGAATGTTGCAGAAGGTATCTCTCTGGATAAATAAGATACAAAACTCTTTCGAAAATGGCTATTTCTGGCCATTACCACGACGGTCACATAAATAAACCGCAAATGGTGAACTGAAAAATTGCTTTATTTCTTTACTTTTGGAAATGTAGTCATTAATTTCCGCCATAATTATGTAACAAGTTCGCATTCCAAATCGTATTTGCTTGCAAGTTTCTTGGTGGTAATTTAAAATCGAGTTACTAGGATGGTTTGCAGGATGCCTGAAGATTCAACTTACCTCCGAATGCTTCAGGTGGTTTACAAGACGTAATTTACATTATGAAGTACTCCGCATATAACCTTTAGTATTACTACAGTCTATAGGAGAACATAATATAGATATTCGCTTGAAGATAGTACCTAGCCTGCATGTAACCCGCTATTAATATGATAAGGGAATTACAACGGGCCTACATCATGCAGCCTATATATAGGTAGGCTACGTATGAATTTAATTAGTTATTATCCACATTATAATTTTCGCTCAAGTTGTTTGCATAACCACCAATTTGTGTGATTACGGAGAATTGAAACACATCAAAGGATGGGAATTTTCGCGTAGCTTACTCCGGAAAACGAATTTCCTTCTCCTCGTCGTGGCGAAAGGTAAGAAGCACATTCCTCGGCGTACGTACGAAAACAAACTACGCATGACGTGAAAATTATCCTTTTCAAACGTGAGTATTTTGTTCTTAGAACGGATACGATACGAATACGGATTCGGTTTGGGAAGTACTGCCAATTGGACATGCATTTGAGTTGGTAGGATCTGGGCTGACAAATTACTTGCGTTGGTTCATGTTTATATTTCTTGTGATGTTACTTCAAGCGACGCTAATCAGTTTGTGCGTGTTTTGATTGTTACAGATCGGTTGACGAATGACGACAGCTAGAATTAATTGTCTGGCAGCAAGTCGTTTTAAATAAAGTTTCGCATTATGGAAAGCAGCAAGGAAGCCTTCGAAATGTCCCCCGAGGCTCGGACCTCGAATGGTATACGAGAGATTCGTGTCAATCCAATTGCAACGTGAATCACTTTTCACGATTTGCATAACGAAATGACTAGGGCGCGATTGTTATAACAAGATTATCTTGATGAAGCTCCGTCGAAAATATTTCATAAACTGTACAATACAGGTGATTGTGGAAAGCATGTAATTTGATATGAATCATTTCGATAAAATAATCTATATTCGTTTTGGAAGAGTAAATCAATGTTTTGCCAAAGTTTCAAATGGTTGTTTGCATCTCCTTTTCTTGGCCCGTTTGTAAGGGAGGATGTCAGATTAGTGTTAAGAAAATGGATTGCAGAGAATTTATCAAAAGCAGTAGAAGCTGCAAACTAAAAGTTAAAAAAATGTTTGTTATGAAAACACGATATAGTAAAATTCCCGAGGCAGACTTAATTTCGCTACCCCGATGTTTATCGAAGTGACCGTGAGGAGTATGTATAGAAAAAATGGTACATATCTTAAAGCGTGCCCACAGCTTTCAAAAGTCTCCTCCTATATGACTCGTGGGAGCAATCGCTCATAAGGACCCAAGAAACCAAAGGGCCACATTGCCGTACCTCACATCGGGCGCTCTTCAACTTTTATTTGAATTGGTCAACATTTAGGTCAGCAAAAGTCAACAATCATGTCGACAAAAAACTTCTTCACAAAATGTTATTCCTGATTTTCTTGAAGAATAACTCTACGTGCCCAAGGCGCTAAAGTTTTTCTCCGGTGCTCACAAATGGAGGACATTAGAGTATAGGTTGGGAACTTTTTCAACATGGACGTGGTAAATGAACAATAGCATCAAAGCGGAGCAACAGTGGTATGATGATTCATTGATGCAAACCTTCTCGTAGAGTAAAGATCAAAATATAAAGCGATTTTGTTAAATAAAATTACTATTCGCAACCACCTTTCAAAAATCACATCGTTGTAGAAGTAAACGCAACCGGCCAAAACAACGAAGAGCTTCTTCTTGGGCATTACATTAGGTTCCCTTGACCCTCCACTTGCAGATAAAATACTAGTGCCGAAAGCTTTTATCTTTGATTTCGTGTGCCCCGAAGTGGGTGGATTATTTTAGATGGGAATGAAAATGGGCTGGTTTTGACACAAGAATTATTTAAGGGTTGATTTATTCTAAGGGTCCCTCCTCCCTTCGATGTTACGAGGCGTTCCTAGCTGCAGAGTCAAGATGTCAGTTACAAGCTTTTAGACTGGCGTCTTATTTTCACGCTTCCAGAAGGAATAAATGGATACATTTACACTCTCTATCCTCGTTTACAGAAAACATTACTACGTCAGAATGAGCCAACTTTCAACTCTTGCAATTGGGATTCAAATATATCTACACGCAAAACTGTTTTAAACAACTTGCGCCATCTAGACATTCAATGTGGGAATCTTCACAAAAGTTAAGTTCAGTGGGTTATTTCGGAAATATTTATCCAAATTTTATTTTCATGCCGAGCCTCATTGTATCCAGACGATCCGAAATCATGACTTACATTGTTTAACTGTGTTTGTGTAAGTGTTTTCCGGTCTTGGTAATTGTGAAGGACGGAAAACGACACCCTTAATATGTGTGTAGATATTTCATCACAAGTTGTTTGTACCAAAATTTTCACCAAGGCTATTTAGCGCTACTCAAGTTTGGGTGACCTCGGAAGGGGAAATAAAGCGAGGGTGCAAAGGTCTAACCCCTGAATGTGGGCATGAATCTGATAAACTCTATTAGTGGGAAGAAAACAAAACGTCAGAATCAATTTGCTTGACAGATAAACAATGCTCTTCCTGGCGATTCAGGAGTCCGCGCTTTTCTTCTCGTGTGTTTCGCAAAGTTTGCCGATATCTTTGTTATATTTATTCTGTCTCAACTTTCCCGAAACAATAATTCAAGTTTTTATTCGCTTTCTTTTCAGATGAAGGGCAGGAAAATTTTATGGTTCATAACTAATAGTGTTTTATTCCTCAAGTTATAATACATCGAATGTGCATGCCATTAAAAACCGGAAATAGTGCATTAGTCTACCCTAAAGTTAAAATATTTCTTCGTTTTTTTAACTTTATTATGGGTTTTTTCTTGGATATGAATAACGGATAAAACTTGCCTTATTCTTATCTACAGAGAAACATGTGATATATCCAGCACGTTTTATACGATAGCACCATTGCTTTTAGTAAAATTTATTTGCCGTCCCAGAATCGGTTCGGAAAAGATTCGCGTCGATAACAGGAATATTCTGGTAATCAAGTTAGCAGAGAAAATGTGTTATAAATAGGTTGAGGAGCATATCAGGAATCATTTCCAGTGTCAAGAGAAAAGTGTTTGCTTTGGGGCGAGTATCGGTTCGCGTTTTGAAGCCCCGAGCAAATACAATACGTCATTTCCTGTTGTGGCGCCGGAGCTATGAGAGCCGAGTGGCCTTCCAGCGGCGTGTATAAAAAGCGTTCGGCGGGGAAACGTTACTACGCGGTTGGGGGAAATGCTTGCAGCGCCACCGACGTGTCAATAACGGCTCCAGCTTTTTTTCACGTTAGCTCGAACGCAGATAGCAAAAGGAGAAAAACCGTGAAGTGGGCACGGATTTGGCAGGAGTACGTTTGGTTACTCTCGAAGTCGAAATCACGAAGAGTATATGACAACAAACGTTTCTTCTATATAGTTTTGTAAATGAGGTCCATCCCAAAGCAAGGTGCTAGGGCAAGTTATTGGTTAAAACTAAACACACAGTAATTTTCATGAGGAAAAACAAGTTCTCGATCGTGAGTGAAAAGAAGGTGTATTTTGTGAAAAAATCTCAGATAAAACTCCTGAAAATTAGCTTTCACAAAACTTTCATAAACGATTTTCAGTCCAGGCGAAGTCTCGTTATTTCGCAATCTCAAGTAGCAACACCCTTCGATATTAACAGGTACCTTGTTAAAGCAAAGTTGTTTCGAAAGAAAGCCTATAACCATTACCCACGAGCTCCACTTTGCAGTTGGTTTTGGCACTATGTGTACACATAAAGAGAAATGTGTGCTAGGCGACGGCGGAGAGGGAGGAAGCGGTGGCGGTGGCAGCGACGCGCGAATAGAGAAGGAAAGCACACAGAGACGAGAACGTTGGAATGGCGTGAACAAAAGGAAAGAGAAAAAGATGGAGGTGAAGGGTTGCAAAAACGAGGGCTCTGTTGGGAAAATTGAATCGTGCGCAAACATTCGCATTCCGATGTAAATGAGTAGTTGAGTGGGAGATGATGGCCATACCAGGAGGTCGGCACGAGGGAATAGCCTGATGAACAGGAAAAGGTGCGAAAGCTGGGGCAAAAAGAAATTCGAGGAAACATCATTAGGTGATAATATAACATTGGAGTCTCTTTAAAAGATATAACAAGAAGAGGATGCTTCAGATCTATATGGTAATGTAGGTATCTGTCAATGTGACTCTTTTTAAAAGCCCCCGAGTGAGCATAAAAAAACGTATAAGATATGTTTTAGGAAAAGTTTGTCGACCTAAATTGTCTTGACGTTTTTATAGCGGTGGAAAACTGAAATATAACTTTAGCGTAGACTTATGGAAGATAGAAAACTGTTTTTTAATACAAAAACGACTTGACTTTTTATAAGGTTATACGAAGCTACACTGTATAATAGGGGAATAATGAAGTGTCCAATTTGATATGTGATGACAAATTATAAATACGAACTACAATTGAAGTGAATAGAAATTAATTTTGCACTGACATTGTAACTTCTACAACTTGTTATACCTTTTATTAAACTTTTCTCCAGACTAAATCTGAAATACTGGTTCGTCTAGCCGTCATCATTAAAGAGAAGAAAAAATAATTCAGTCGAAGCTATGGAACACAAAAAACACAGTTTTGTAATACTCCTGAGAGTATCATGGATTCTTCTTTTTCTCTATAAAGAAACACATTGCTCAATTTGTTTTAGCCAAGAATTTGGATTGTTCGGCGACGGTTTTTATCACGAACGGTATTGTTTTCTGGCTTGGTAAATCACGAAAAATATTTCTGTAAGTTAAAGGCAAATCTTTCTTCTCATTTTATAATAAGTAAAGACATTGGACTATTATAAAATTTTTAAGACTCAGGTCTTCTGTCTTATTTCAACACAAGTTTTCAAAAAACTGCTAGTAAATGGGTTAAACTTCTGAAAACTTCAAACAAACAAACTGCCAACGCTTCGCTAACTATGTTGAAAGCTTTTATATTTGAAGCTTTTATATTGAAGCTTTCAATAACGTTAGCGAAACGTTGGCAGTTTGTTTGTTAGAAGTTTTCAGCAGCTCAAACCATTTACTAAAAGTTTTTTGAGAACATTGGACTATTGTCCGTAACTTTTTGAGAGCTACTCAATACTGAGGACCACGTTCAAATCCAGTTCAACCACTTCACCTACAGAGACAACAGCTTTCTATCGGAAGAAAATTCAAAAGAAATTATCTTGCTTTCTTATAATCCTCACAGCGAAGTTTAAAGCTTCCCATTCATATATTCTTACACAAACCACTCCAATTTCAGTTTTTAAGTCTTAGTTCTTTGGCATCTTTGTCTAAGACCTATCCTCATAGCTATACTTATTGCATTTGTAAGGTGTTGGGATTTAGGGTAAGTACAAGACCATTTGTTGTAGGGTTTCGCTCATGTGGGCAAACTTTAGGGTTTCAGTATTCGAAACTCAATAAGTAAAACCACATCGAGAAAATATATTTTCTTTCTTAAGCCTCGATATCGCCATAATCTAAACGATATAAATCTATATATTCATGGCGTTTTGGAGTGTAAATAAAGAGAGCAAGAGAAAGCATGAGAGAGAGTGAGAGAGAGAGAGAGAGAGAGAGAGAGAGAGAGAGAGAGAGAGAGAGAGAGAGAGAGAACAAAGGCAATAAATTGATTTTATCCTAGAAGTTTCTTACTCTTTAGCGTCTTTTTTAAACCCGTAAAATTAGAGAAAGTAATCAAATAAAGCAACATGTCAGAAGTTTTGTACAGATGGATCCGACAATGGCAGCCATTTCGCTACTTGATAAATGAGCTATTTCTTCAAGAAGAATATAATATTGGACTAAAAACCTTTCGTCCGTTTGTAAACTGGGTAAAAAGCTTCTTTTGTCGTGTATCGATGTGACTTCGATAAATTCACTTTGATTTAGATTTCGGAAATAGTTTCTGATTGTAGAGTAATTGGAAAATGTATCCGGTTATTTCATCAATCATTCCGAAGCGACTCGAATGCCGATGAACTTTTATGCAGCTCAAAAACGTCGCGTGCAGTAAATCAAAATTGCCACGGACTCTGAACAACAACACAATTCAATATCAGACTGGCAAATATAAATCAACTATTAAATAATTGAAACGAAATGCAAGTACATTAACCGGAATAACGAAACGTAGCTCAAAATTGGTACACCTGCTATTGCCATTCGATACACTAACGCCAACATCCAAATTAGATGAAGATTTTTTCCCGTAAAAGAGATATTGAGTGCCAATTGATTGTACTTTAAAGTATGCGAACATGGCGTGTAATATGAATATTATTACTATGATGTGATTTGATCCCATCCTACCTGGACTCTGGAGGCTAGTCCCAACATTCCTTGTTAAGTTAGAACACCCATATTCTAGCTTCAGTGACATGGTCTTTACTTTCCAAGGCGTTTTTGTGTCGCAAACATCCTCAGTGTGTGATTGGTTGTACCTTAGGTTTTACGATCGATTAAGCCACAAAAAACAAAGCGTGGAATTTTAAAAATCGTTAGCTTTGGACTATTGTATATTTACATACAGACAATTCCTGATTAGTTTATCATTTTAGAGCTGCGATCATTTTTAAATGATGGACACGCAATATGACGGCGGGCTCACGTAAACCATGCTTGAAACTCAATCTCCAAATAATTAACCCCATCAGGTAAAGGCTTTCGTTTCAGTCAAGCGGTTTATGCCATGTTTGGCTATACTCACTACACGGCCGGCAAAAGTGCGGCAAAAAGGCTGCCCATACGCTTTTTCATCACGAAACTTACCTAAAAGAAGCAGAAAAAACAAAAATGTTAGTTTTTCAATTATAACAAATAGGTGCTGCCACGAAACGGGATGAGATGTGTAATTCAGAGAAAGGAACGATTTTTTGCGCAAAAGCGCGCTTAATATACAGTAGTAAAATTCTATAAACTATAAACTGGCGAGTAAAATGAGTAAAATAAAGTAATAAAATTACTCCATGGTTTATTTTAATGAAATTGCAATTGAAAACAGCAATGGAATCATGAAGTTGGGTGGCCTTTTTCTATTCCTACAGATTTTTCCCATTTTAGGAATCAAATCCGCGAGAAAGATAATGCGCCGTATGAGAAGAACACTGATTAGACAGACATGCACTAAATAAAGAGTTACATCTGAGCTTCTCTTATAGGTAAAGAAAAGTGTACCCAATGGGACTTGAAAAAGAGAGGGAGGGGGGTAAAACTATTAGAACGAGGCGGTGGTTGTGTTAACGGAAAAAATATCATGACACATATAAATTCATAATTCGAAAAATCAGGTATCAATTGATTTAATTCTGTCACTGCGCCATGTATTTTATGCCACCACAAAGATACCTGTAGGCCAGCTTATACGAATACTCTAATTATCCAAAAGCTGATTTACGATCTACATTAAAAGTTATTAATTAGTATTTTGCACCCCATCCCGGAAGCGATAAATAATCGCTGTTTAATTCATTTTTCACAGCCAGCGATTGGCCATTTGGAATATTACGGTAATTATTCACGTGTTTCGCGCGCTCCGATTTTACCGAGGATCTGACATTGTTTGGAAGATAAGATTCGCCGGCTGCGTCGACCAATTCTTCATCTTCTCTTTCTTTGTCATATCACCAGACAGAAGTTTAATTATTTTCAAGGAGATAGCGCCCATGCGTGTACGTGCCTCTTTGTTTTCCTTGGACCAACCTTTCAGCCACTAGAACAAACGAGTGGAAGGAAACTTCTCGGAAAAAATCAGAGATCAAAACAGATCTTATAGCGATTTTGTTCAGAGCTAATTGTGAAAAATAAAATGAAAAGTTGCAGTGGCCAAAACTGAACAGCGTTTCCTTTACCGAAAATGAGTTACGAAAGTTTGACTATAATTTTTCCTATATGTGAAAGCAACTACAAATAATTAGTTAATACGAACTTAACAGCGTGAGTGATTTTTTTGTGCATATACCTCATTATCTGGGCCCACTTAAATTTAATTGGGATTCCTGAATCGAGTTTGTACACTTTGAAAACATGAAAGGTAATTAATGGAAGTTTTAAAAACAAATTAAAATGTGCGAATGCTACCATAAACGGTTCTCCAATCGCGAAGCAGGAAAGGGAAATGGTTGCGATGGTTAAAAAGATTGCTTTTTGACCAGCGCGTTAGCTAAAGCACGTTACAGCATGCTCCTTGCTAATGAGTGGCGTGGTCCGTGGAGCAAGAGAGCGAATTCGAAAGCACGGCGGACATAGTTGTCTCTGCCCCAGGATTGATCGTTGGAGCTCCCGCTATCTAGCCCTCCCTGACCAACGCTTTACCATGCTTTACCATGCACGAGATGAGATACCATTTTGGAATGTAGTAATAACGCAATAAGTGAAACTGTGTTAAACGCAGAGGATTTCAGACATGGGAACAATTGAAATCTCGTCGCCGACAAAAGTTCGGATTGAAATCATCACCAATTGAATAAGGAACACTTCCACGAGCAGACATATTTGGTCGGGAAGTTCACGCAATGAAGAGAAATTTTAAGTTATATATTAGCAATTGTAATATTCAGCATGTGTAAACATTACCATTTCTAAATTTAACGTTTCGAACGGAAATGTTCTTCAGCTTAGAAGACTTGCTTTATATAGTTGATTGAATTGGTCTTTGGAATTATTTTCGACCGAGTCTTTTTCAAGAGTCCGTGGACAGCTAAGTAGGCAACGAATTCTAAAGCTGTACTAGCTGATGTTATAGGAGTTTTATCTGGGAAAAGTTGGGTTTGTGTTTGAAAATAGGAGATCTCACTTGGTCAGCCATCAAGCCTGCAGGCACGGGACTGGTACGACAGAATCCTATACCTAACATCAACCCCCTTCACTTACCCAACGCTGGCTCTTTGGGTAATGCAATTGAGCCATGCTTAACCGTATAACGCAAGTCCACTCAATTGATGGCTAATGGCTTCTCTTTAGATCCAATTGCCGGAGGACGCACTTCACTTGAGATGAAGCAATTTCAAGCAAATTAATAGCAGATCGATGACTGTGGCTGAGACATAACGTTATATCAAAGAAGGAAAGACAATTCATGTCCTGAGTCCCAACACATGGCATGGGCTAAGCTGTTTATATTTACGCTAGTCCACATCTGTTGAAATTAAACGCATGCTTCAATTGATTTGATTTGATGTGGAACTCTTAATTTTACTTGATTTTGCATCATCCCCTGGTAAAGCATAAGTAGGTACTCTTCCCTAATTGAATTCGAAATAATTTTGCAAAGTGTCGTTAAGATTGTTACTGTGAACCTTATGTCAGTCGTTCTCTTTCATACAAATTGAGTAATCAATTTGATAGGAAATTTTCTCGGGCCCATTTGATTTTGAATTGACAACTGAAGCCGGTGTTAAGTAGATTTCACGACGCACCTTTGGCCTGCTCCAATTCTTTTCCATTTTACAACCCAACGCTCTCTCGTTCTGCTCGTAACACTTCATCTGCGCAAGAATTCAAAGTTCCCTGTGTACACACATTCTTTATCATTTCTTCTGTCAAACCTTTTCAATCTTACTGATCTCCATCTATATCTTTACTATTATCAACTCTTTCAACTTTCTCTCGATGTTTTATCTGTTTGTTTTGCGTGTAGTTCGTGGGCGTGTGTGGGGTTTGGAAGATGGGAAGAGGGCTGTAGACCTCCACGGAGATTGAGGGTTGCAAGAACAAAGAGCTGAATGATAAATAAACAGATGAAAATTGCAATGCCACATAAAGCGAGTGTGGAAAGAGGAAAGATGTCGAATGAAATTGCTTTGGAATGATTTTTCTTCGTGCAAAGTATGTAAACCTTTCACATTTTCTTTCAATACGTGTTTGTTTCTGTAAATGATCATTTTCGTTTGGAGAATTTTGCATTTTCTACGCAAAACATGATTTGAATTGGTCTTGAGCGCTGAAAACCGCGAGTCGAAGAGGGAAAGTCGTGCTCGAAAGAGGACAAAACCGACTTCACACAAAGAGAGTAATGGAGGATAAGGAGCAAGACTAACGTGTTCGGAAAAACTACGAGCTTAGAGCATATTTACGAGGGTCAATTTATCTTGATTTCTATCTGATAGTTTAGATTTTAAAAGGCATTATTTTAAGTTTATATTTGAAGGATTGAATGGCAGTGATGAAGTGAATGGTTGATCCTGAGAATAATTCTTTCGGTTCCGCTCTGCCATCCTCATCACACTCACAAAATTTACTAGCAGCGACCTTTCAAAGCGGGAACCTCGGGCTGTGTCCGAATTTGTTTTTATCAGTCTATTTCTAATTCTAGGTCTAGGTCTAGGTTTTGATTTACAGCATAAGGCTAGATCTTGATTCTTATTTCTCATCAGTTCGACTATTACTAGATGAAGTACATGTTTCAGCCGCTAGGGAGCTACACAACTGTTATATTGTGACAGCTAATTTAGGTGGGATTTCAAACCGTATCTGTGAGCGTGGTTATGTCAATATCTCATCAATATCA
>QKMV01000698.1:3809-17981 GCA_003287335.1 Lednia tumana
TTAATTTTTTCCTTAGAGCTCAGAATAAATGGAGTCTAGTTGAACAAAATCATCACTCTTGCCTAACTCATGTTGGATATTTGGCAGATAACTGTAGGTCGCACTACACACGACCATAGCGTCGACATTGACCTATCGTTGGAGGGACCAGCATGGAAGGTCTCCAGGAGACAGGGAACAATTCGACTACGGAACAACGGTGACTTTTTCATCTCAAGCGAAGGAAAGAGAGCCATCTATGTTGACGGGCGGCCTATTCTAGCAGGAAACAAGTTTCGACTGAACAACAACTCGGTGATCGAAGTGAGTCAAGTTTGGAGCAGGTTTTATGAGTTGTGTACTTTCCAGGAACTTCATGTGAGATTTTGCTTTTATTCTTTCAAAAAAAAAAACGGTTGTCACAAGTATAAGCCAGTTAGTTCTGGTTTTCTCTACAATATGGAGAACTTTTTAAAAAACTTTTGACATGAAATAGAGAAAATTTTCTGGCTTTTTTGCTGCTAATTTTTCCTAGGGACAGAACCTGTACATACCTTGCATCTTTGAACTTTATTTCAGTAAGAAAATGAAGAGAATAGTTCAAAATTTTGACATTTTGGCTTCGAAACTTTGATGCTAGAATTTTTAGTGGCTTATGGGCTGTTAACAACCCCAACTAAGCCAAAATTAACAGATACATACATTTAAACTCTTTATTCTTGGTTCTATTCTTTGGATATTTAAAAATTACTTTTCAGTTTTGAACAAATTGGCTTTTTCTGGGATTTGGTTGCGGTCCCTAGTTTGTTGTGTCGCTCTGATTATAAAACTAAATCCCCCTCACCTGGACACTCAACAAAACTTTCTACGAAGATACTTCAATATTCAAATTTTTGGACACGTACTGCTAGTCCTAACATTATTTGTTTCGACTTTTCAGATTGCTAGCTTGCGCTTCATATTCCTCGTCAACCAAGAACTCATCAACGTCATTCGACACGAGGCAGCAAAAATGAATTTACAGCCTTGAGATGTCGAGGTAGATGCATTTTGCCGCAAGTCGGCGCAACTTCCTTGAAGGAGCTCCTAAATGCAGGTACATACGCAGGTGCATACGTGGCGACATACAAACACAGAGTAGATAGGAGCCCTGTGGTAGGAGCTTGTAATAAAACGTGTCGTAAGGATGAGCTTGCACGTAAAGAGTTGTGGATATTACTTATTTGTAGCTCGATTATCATAGTTACCTCTCCGCTTTCACTTGGATGAAAGAAAAACAATCTTTTGAAATGAGGTGTACTTCTTTCTTGAAAAAAGATTTAAGTGAATTGTTGCATAACAATTGCCAGAGTTCTCCAGTCCCAGGACATGGCATAATTATTTATATTAGCAGATATGCTACTATGGAATGCCGGAAACTTTCAGAGCAGCTCAAGTTCAACACTTCACGATGTTTCATTAACACAATGATTTGGACGTGTTGGCACGCCTTCCGTCAGGTAGTTGCAAGTTGGTTAACTTATAATAAGTAGTAACAACTGCCTGAAGATGGACACGTGCCAAAACGTTTGAAACGTTGCATTAACAAAATGCTGGAGCATAACCTTGAATTGTTGACTTTAAAATTAAAGCTACAATTTCTGCTCGGGAACAGGCCATGTGCTTACTTCCAGCAGGACCTCTTGGGACTATCTTTCAGTCACCACTATATTTTTGAAGAAGATTCTGTTGTCAGCCTCCGTTGTAATTTCTCCAGAAAGGAAAATAAAGCAGTGACCACTGCAGTTCACATGTTTTATTAAATACTGAAGTCCCCATAAGGCGTCCCCTTATGTAGGCTTTAAATAACTAGGTATTTTAATATTAAAAATTCAAAGAAATTAATTGTTCAATCAAAAACTCTGCAATTTAAGGGGCCGGCTTAAATTTGGTAGGGTCTACTAACTACTAGTACAGTTATTCCCAGGTGTTTAATTAGGCAGCGTTCTAAAATCAGAATGTTAATGCTGGTGCTAGGTATAGAAAGAATTTTATCAGGAAGATTTTCTACTACATACAATACTCAATATATACATTTAACATTTTTTATGCCTAAATAATAATAAGTAATTAAAGTTCTAGTAATATCAGTTAAATTTTATCTAGCATTGAAATACGAATTTGTAAAGGCTAATGGTACTTGGAAGATGCATCATAAATTAATATCTATCTCAGTAAAATAGATTTGATTGAAGATTTAATTAATAATGAATTATGGCCTGGCATTTCAAGAGAAATTGCATGATTTTTATGGCAAATAGAGACGGACTAAAGCAGTGCTTCCATGAGAAAACATTTTGGATTCATATGCTGCAAAGTGTAAATATTTGTTGCGGACATGTCACTCTCTTAAGAGCAAAGAAAAATCGCCCATGTTACGGCGATCTGAATGCTTAAGTGACAGCATTTGGAACAAAGTACAGCTGCGAATTAAATCAAAATTTGTGCAACTTTTTCTTTGCCACAGAAAATAGCAAGCTATTTAATTTTATAGACTCGAGTCTCTTTTTTAAACTTAGCACTAGTTTAATAAAAACTGATTCAGTCAAATCGCTAAAACTTCACTTTCACAAAAACCTTTCGTTAATCATTACCCAGACTGTAAATCAGTTTTAAAGTAGGATACTACACCGCTGTAAATAGCTCAAGGTGGTTGAAAACGGCTGCAGACGATAGTATAATTCTCATTGAAATTTAATCTTTAGGAACAGTTCGTCTCTACATTTTTTTTCTCAGCCCTGTAGGGACCAAACAATGAATAACCCGAAATCTTGTAGTACAGTACGTAATAATGTAATAAATATGCCTGATCACCAAGCAGAGGTACCAGTAATTTTTTGTTGTCACATTTTACCCCATTTCTCCATTTAACTTACCTAGTTATTTTGTGGGGTGAACACGGAAAAAGTAGCAAATTTGCATTTCAGATTTGTATAGGAGCAAGAAAAGTGTGCTGCGCTCCTTTTATAAAACTGGGTATCGTTCTCGCACCACATGTTTCGCGCTTGCTTACAAAATGAACAGTGTGTGTTTCTTCAGTTGGATTACCATACAATTTCCATGTCTATTTCAATACGTAACCATAAAATACAAGGTATATTATGAAACTAGGTAGGTACACATTACTCGACTTCAACCACACACAAAATACGAAGGTTGAGGAATATACGCCTACATAATTATTCTGGAATCCTAGAGCTATGTACTTACACAAATTTGGATCAATGACACAATTTTGTGTGATGATTTTGGCCTTATAATATATAAATAATTTCAACATATTCTACAAGACCTTCTCAACATTGAGTAGGATGAGGTAAAAATAAAATTGTAAAAATGACACCTGATGTCTTGTACCGCATATTGCCCACTCATTGGACAAGTGTTTGTTTCTCGTTAAATTAATTACTGAGAGCCAACGTAGATACATACTACTACACGCTCTGCCGTTTGCGTTATTGTAACTATATAGGGACGTCTCACACGGGAATAGCTAAAACTGACATTGAGCGATTTGGAGAAAGTTAGATCTGCTGGCCACCTAAAATAAGCCCTTCTTCTTTTTTGTCTTTTCTTTGCCGTCAACCATCCTGAAAAAGACAAAATAAAAACATTAGAATCCTCTTAAATGCTAGTAAGCAGCGTTTGTAACTAAAAAACACATGGATATGGTAACCGACAGTTCAACAGGAGCTCCATCCCTGTATGATAGGAGGGAGATTAGTTTTTCGACATTATATGAATGTTTTTGGTTAGATGACCTTCAGACAGAAGGTGGGAAAAAAACCATTAATAAAGAATTCCCATGGGAATTCTTTTATGCCAATGACCTTTAGGAAGCATACATTCAGCGCTGGTCCCATTAGTGGCCACATGATAACAAAATTGTCAATAGCTGAGCAGGTTTCACTGGCCTATGAATCCATACTTCATCTCGGTTTACTATTTTCGTTTACCATTTCACCAATGCTAACCAGAAATAAAAATAAATTACTAATTGGCCACTTGCAAAATGCCATTCCAGAGACGATAAAAATGTGTTTGTCAATGCATTTCTTATGGCAATACGGTTTGATTAAGCCTTATTGACTCTGGATCAACCCTTTTTGCAAGTCGTCTATTGGTGATACCCAATACAAAATACCCAAAAATCCCAAAAAACAAATGGTCAAACCAAAATGATTGGTGAGGTCCGAGGAGTTCTATAGCACAGGAGGGATCACCCAGACAAAACAACTTCACATAGAGCGCAAGACGAGTTATATTTCCAAATACTGTCAAGTAAGGAAGCTTAATTCATCAATTCCTTAACAACTATTAGTACCTAGTCATATTTTTTTCTTGGAACAATCATGTATAAAGTTTGTTATTTTTGCATCTTTTCTTTTTACCAACTATAGGACACTGATCAGTGATGATCAGCAAAAGAAATTGCAAAAAAGTTAAACATATAAAAAACAGAAACTTATTGCAGTAGGGATGCCTTCGGATAGCGATTTTCTAACTAGACGTTTGGAAAAAATATCCAGACATTATCCGGTGTCTCCGACTTCCCCCCAAAAAATCAAGAAAGGGTGCGACAACCAACAAATCTTATTTTTGTTTTTTGTTCACGTCATTTAAATCAATGAATGTTGGATCTCCCCATGCTATGACATGAAAATTAAGCTTATATGGAATCTAAGTAAAAGTTTTAAGTAGGCTAGGTGCCTACATATAAAATATATAAAGTAGGTGCAAATCAATTCTCGATAGAATAGGTACCACGTCAGATGTCAAACTCCAGCTCAAGTATAAAAAGCAAGGTTTTGTTTACCGATGCCATGCTGATTGCTCAAGACTGCACACTTGCACAACAATGGCGACGCGAGTGCATTTGTAGCGTGGTTAGCGGGTTGAAGGGGAAGGGGACGATTCTGCTGCTGCGTTGTTTGGTAGGTGGAGATGGCAGGCGGGAGCCCACAGAATAATTTAAATTGCAACCGGATTTGTTTTAGTCCAGATATTTGAAGGCATCCTTACTATTTAGTAGGTATCTAGCATAGTTTCTGTGAATCTAGACCCTTGCTACATATAGTATCTAATAAAAACTACAAGTGCACTCAAAAGGTAGTAATTTCTAATTACTTATTAGTAATCATAGTACATTTAGTTAACTACACAAGACATCTTGATTCAGTTTTGTTTTTAACTTTCTAAATTTTCTGCACAAATTGCCAAGGTTTAATATGACTTCCGCTAAGTCCGTCTAAGGCACTGTATTTAGTAGGCATTTGATTTTTATTAATAACGATAATATAATATGGCATGTAAAACTAATGTAAGTAGGTAACTATTCACTGACTCGGCCACCTTATTATGAACAGGCTTATTCTAAAGAAGCTGAAGATTCAACTGATTGACCAGAGCTGCTCGATTCATCCAAACTGGGCCAATAACTGAAGCTTCTAGGGAAGAGATTGCATTGTAACCAAAGCACCCAAGATTTACTACTGAAAACTAATAAATGTAGGAAAAGATAATTGAGGGGTGTTATGGAAGAAAGAGATTTGGTAACTGGTCAGTTTCACGGCCCTATTATCAGATGAGGTGATTCATCAACTATATATTTCAACTCCCCTAGTACCTTCATACTTTGTGCCAAACAAGGGGAATGTCGAACATAAAAAAGTCACCCTCTATAGCACCCTAGCATTATCACTATTTGGCAAGTTTGACGACTTCTCTTCGTTATCACATCGTAATGTTTCTAAAAGTACAACCAGCGCAGGTGCTAAGGGCGGACTGGTAGGGATGCCGGGTGCCAATCCAAGCCCCAAGAAAATCCACAATGAATTTAAATTTCTTCAATAATGAAAATGTCGAGTCCTCGAGTAAGCAGGTATTTTTGAAGTGATTTTAATATTCTTAAAGTCAATGTTGTTTCGGCTTGCCTGCATTTTTTTTTTTAATTTCGTCGCTTTTCTCACCCTATCATTGCCACCAGCAACTCCACAGATAGGTATAGGAACTTTAGGCAACTGAACTGATCAGTATACTGGGTTTTTTGGGGCTAGTTCACCCATTTGACTATCCTTTATAATTATATTATGATATCAAAACTAGACAACTGCAATCCCTTTTTTCGTGACACACCTCAATTATAAAGGTACCATCTCACTTTATGGATGTTCTGATGCTTTCAGAAGCGATTTTGATGTTGTTCATATTGGCGGTGGCGCTCTCTCTTGAAACAATTGTCGGCCCTAAAAAGGGCCTTATAAAACTATGATCAGACGTTTCAACGGCGATGGCGCTGTCATCTTCTGGGACTGACTCGTCGGGGATGAAGCCTCGATTTTATATACCGTTCGAGTGGCACGGTGATTGGTCCGGGTGGGTGATGTTGGTCCCATTGGAGCGGATGGTTGCTCATCTCATGTGATGGGCAGGGCCATCAACTGGCGTGCCTTTCTTCGAGGCTACGTGGCACAGCTTTCTCGCCGCGGTGCTTGGGTCAGGGGACGCTTGGTTGTCCCCGGCTCGGCGAAGTCGAGCCGATGCCCGAGACGAAGGGATGGAAGACCCGGACACCTGCGTCGCTGCTGCCTGGCTGGGGTGGCTGGCATCTGCAACCCTCAACGGCCCGGTGAAAGTCGGGATGCCTAACCCTGCCGCATCCTGGTCTGATGTCGCGAGTCCGTGTGGCTGCCACGCTGCCGTCATCGCCCGGGTGCGGCCTGCCAGGCTGTCTTGCGATGGCAACGTACTGGGACCCGCCGTGGTGACAGTGCTTGCAGGCTGCGAGTCTGGGCGTCCTTGATGGCTGGTTGTAGACGGCTGCTTGTCAGGCGGGACGGCTGGGGACACCAAGATCTTGTTGGTGACCGGCTTCCACACGTGCGGCAGGCGAAGGGAGTCGTTGCGTTGGTTCATGTTGAAAGGGCGTCGTTCGATCTCGACGGCCTCGTGAATGGTGCGAGTCGTGTAGAAGTTGACTGCGGCGAGGGACTTCACGCCGTCATTGTCGATCGAGTGGCCCGTCTCATCGACGTGCTGGAAGAGCGATGACGTGCTCTGCTGTTTGGCGACTGCTCGTCGATGTTCGCGGAAACGTGTGGACATGTGGCGGCCAGTCTGTCCAACGTACGGCTTCTCGCAGTCACCGCATGGCACCTCGTAGACCCCGTGTTCCTCCAGAGCGATGGTGACTTTGCTGCTGCAAAGCAGTACGCCGATCTTGCGGTCCGCGGTGAAGATGGTTTTCACGTTGGCGTCGGCAAGAAGTTTGTCGATAGGGTCCGTGGTGCCGCAGACATGCGGTAGGAAGGCGATGGCGCTGGGATCTTCTCACGTGATTTCCTTCGCCGGCTTGAGATGCCAAGCACGCAGAAAGTCCTTCGTCGAGTAGCCGTTCTTTCTCAGCGCTCCATGAAGAGTCCGGGCTTCTGACTCGAGATGTTCGGAGTCGGTGATGGTCTTGGATCAATGCGCCAAGGAATTGACGACCAAACGTAGTTGGGATGGGGAATGATGGGACGCCGCGTGCAGGTAGCGGTTTGTATGTGTCGGCTTCCGATAAATGGTGTGGCCGACACATGCAAACCGCTACCTGCACGCGGCGTCCCATCATTCCCCATCCCAACTACGTTCGGTTGCCAATTCCTTGGCGCACCGATCCAAGACCATCACCGACTCCGAACATCTCGAGTCAGAAGCCCGGACCCTTCATGGAGCGCTGAGAAAGAACGGCTACTCGACGAAGGACTTTCTGCGTGCTTGGCATCTCAAGCCGGCGAAGGAAGTCTCATGAGAAGATCCCAGCGCCATCGCCTTCCTACCGTTTGTCTGCGGCACCACGGACCGTATCGGCAAACTTCTTGCCGACGCCAACGTGAAAACCATCTTCACCGCGGACCGCAAGATTGGCGAACTGCTTCACAGCAGCAAAGTCACCATCGCCCTGGAGGAACACGGGGTCTACGAGGTGCCATGCGGTGACTGCGAGAAGCCGTACGTTGGACAGACTGGCCGCCACATGTCCACACGTTTCCGCGAACATCGACGAGCAGTCGCCAAACAGCAGAGCACGTCATCGCTTTTCCAATACGCCGATGAGACGGACCACTCGATCGACAATGACGGCATGAAGTCCCTCGCCGCAGTCAACTTCTACACGACTCGCACCATCCGCGAGGCCGTCGAGAATGAACGACGCCCTTTCAACATGAACCAACGCGATGACTCCCTTCGCCTGCCGCACGCGTGGAAGCCGGTCACCAACAAGATCTTGGTGTCGCCAGCCGTCCCGCCTGACAAGCAGCCGTCTACAACCAGCCATCAAGGACGCCCAGACTCGCAGCCTGTGAGCACTGTCACCACGGCGGGTCCCTACGTTGCCATCGCAAGACGGCCTGGCAGGCCGCACCCGGGCGATGACGGCAGCGTGGCAGGCACACGGACTCGCGACATCAGACCAGGATGCGGCAGGGTTAGCCATCCTGACTTTCAGTTGGGCCGTTGAGGGTTGCAGATGCCAGCCACCCCAGCCAGGCAGCAGCGACGCAGGTGTCCGGGTCTTCCATCCCTTCGTCTCGGGCATCGGCTCGACTTCGCCGAGCCGGGGACAACCAAGCGTCCCCTGACCCAAGCACCGCGACGAGAAAGCTGTGCCACGTAGCCTCGAAGAAAGGCACGCCAGGTGATGGCCCCGCCCATCACATGAGATGAGCAACCATCCGCTCCAATGGGACCAACATCACCCACCCAGACCAATCACCGTGCCACTCGAACGGTATATAAAATCGAGGCTTCATCCCCAACCAGTCAGTCCCTGAAGATGACGGCGCTATCGCCGTTGAAACGTCGGATCCCAGTTTTATAAGGCCCTTTTTAGGGCCGACAACTATTTCAAGACAGAGTGCCACCGCCAATATGAACAACATCTCACTTTATACTAACTTGAAATAAATAGCAAATGTTTCAAGAATTGGCAATCCACCCGTTCAAAACTGCCAGCCAATAAGCTTGACACAATATGATAATAGACTTCTTTGGCATCTACTGTAAAAAAGAATACTCACTCTTTCGAGTTAGCTTCAAGACTTCGCCGCCGCAGATCTTCTAGCGTTACGTTGTTGTTCTGTTCCCAGGTGAGACGTTCCTTATCGTATGCTCTTCTCTTCTCCTCAAGCTCTTTAATCTGCTGCTCCAGAGTCTTGCGCATTTGTTCATGGCGTCGTTGCAGCTGCAGGGCAAGAGAATTCATTTAAGAAAAGGGACATTTTTTACCTTCGAGAGTTGGGGGAGGGGCGCATTTGGACGATATCTATGCAGTCCTCTTGAAATCCAAGTTTCGTTCTCTTTAATATTCATGGGCCGAGAATTGACTGCAGGTTATATTTTTAATTCCATACTGTTTAATGTTTTGGTGAAGTTGTATCATTTTTAAGGATCAGAAATTTTCAGAATATTAGCTGCTTCTTTATTTTTGAATATTAAATGTAATGTGAATGTGATTTCATAACTTGGTAAAGAAGAACTTGATGCCCAATTGTATCCAATAGGACACTCAGCTTGACATCAAAGCCCTGGCAACAGCCTATTGCAACAATAAAATGTTGTCATAACTTATATGGAGGAAACAAAGCATTCTAGCAACCAAATAAATGCCAATTTTAACACGGAAGTAGGGAGATCGCTTTATAAACGATGCGCCGCTTGTGCAATCAATGATTTTAGGAGACGAGTGTGTGAAGATTGTACGATCTACACGGGTTAGAAAGAAAAGGTAAAAAGCACGTATGTTTCCTAATTTAAAGCAGAACATAACTAAGAAATTAAAAATTAATTCTCCGGGAAATTTAAAATTAATAAAAATTAATTCTCGGGAAAAATTGCATTTTGTTTGGGTAGTTTTAACTCGATAGAAATAAACATGTGGACTGGGCATTTCATCAGGGTCTGTCATTTAATTCCTATATCAAACGAAAAGAATATTTCTTTTTTAAATGAAAATAGGATACCAAATAAGGAAATAAGAGCCACCGTTCTCGTGAAAAATAGTTAGTAGCTAGGTACCCCTTAATTTACTTACATCTGCCTCAGAATCTTTGAGTTTCTGCTTCTTTTCTCGCACTTTCATCTCAAAGACTTGCTCCATCTCAGTCTCCATCTTCTTCATCTTGGCTTCATGATCTCTCTTTTCTTCTTCCATTTGTGCCAAAGGATTCCTTGAATGGAAAATAGAATATGTTTCACAAATAAGTGATGATTTTCACTCAATTTACAACTAGTTTCAAGTGCGATACCAGTACCTAGATGTGGTGAGAGAAAAAAACTGAAATAGCAAATTTTAGATGCCTGCATGACTTTTGAAAAGTATATACATTACAAATATCAACATTTAACATAAATATTAACTTATATCTACCCTCTCTTAAATGTATTGCATTCAAAAATGGTATTCATTATTTACAGGTATGTATATTGAATTATATACAAATGTATGTATTCATGACGTGTGATTTTTTTTGAAAACGGTTGTCCAAAACCACGGCACTTCTTTGGATCAACTAGTGCCATAACTTACCAAACGGTCATGAAACTATTCATGAGTCCTTGTGGGCACACACTGACAGAACACAGGTTAAGAATTAGCCCAATTGTCTGTCCAATGCCAACAACCATTTTTGCATACATTATCTTTGTCAATGATGAAGGTTTTGCAGATATTTACAAACAATAAACATTAAATACTGATCTCAGATTAAGGTATGGCTTTTATTTCAAAAACTTTTAAATAAATATCATTCAGGTTCTCAACCATTTTGATCACGTACAGGCTAGGGGTTACTAAGAATGTACCATTATTATGCAAGCAAAAACTACCTACCTATCTGCAAAACTTCATATTAACCTGGTTCAAAAGACCTGAATTATTTGTCACCACACACTCATGGCAGAAATGAAACCAAACGTACGAAAAGGGTCCCGATCTACACAAAACTGACGCAACCTTAAGCGCAGCATTCGAGGAAGAATGAATATTTAATTTCCTATGAAAGTTGTGAACGTCAACCAATCAAACAACAGGAAAGGAGCTTCCTTGAGTATTGCGCTTAAGCTTGTTTCAGCTATGAATGTCGCTATCAACATTGACGTAATGGGAACACTTGACGTTCCTCCTACTCACTTATTGGAGACGCGTGAAGGTTTGCCGTCAGAGCCGAGGCCAGCCAGCTTCCTACATCGGAAGTTCTCGTAATGGACATTGTTCGTGACGTCAATCAGGTCTTGTAAGTGTGTGCGTATCAACATGTTGCGTAGAGCAATGAAGTCACAGTGCTCCAGGTTCTCAACTAAACAGAATCAGTGATGATGATTTTTTTGACAGGAGATTCATTTATCAGATGCCATTACCTACATAGATTTCAAACTGCAAACAGGCTTTTTCAGAGCTATTTTTTATTTAAAAAAGAAAGCTGCTAATGTTGTGTGTCTACAGGTTATATAAATATATGGGTCATTCCTTGTCCAGCCAGCACAGTTCGTTACCTCTTATCTCTTGCCAAAGTTGTCACGCATGTAAAGCTAGTCAAACGAAATACAAAACTATTTTTTCACGGGTAAAACGCTTCTTAGCATTCGAAACCAGTTCAATTCTTTTCAAGACTATTGGTGTTATTGACTGGAATGTACTAGTGTGCACTGATTGTACTCCAAGAGACAAAGAATATTTACCATAATACAAAAATAACTGCCTCTCTCTGCTAGTGCACTCAGTATGCACTGGTGTGCGCCAGTTGAAAATGCCATGAGACACTCACTGCCGTAAAACAGTTCAAACAGAACCATTCGGCTGAGAAAAAGGGCCGTTTGAAAATTAATTACCATGCCATGCGTCTTATAGAGCGATGTGAAATGGTACCATTTTTTTCAAATAATTGATGGTGCTGGATAGTTAAGGTGGTAGGTGGAAAAACACCCGATCAAAAAGTTCTTAAAATTACTGAACACCAAGTTTGCCAAACCTGGTGAAGACGTTGAGCAGAATGAGGTAAATTTTTTATTTATATTTATTTTTGATAAATCCATCTGAGAATCATGATATATCATTTCTATCACTATTCTATTAAGCCTCTTGTGCATATTATCAATCCACCTATACTTCCATTAATTTTTTTTTAATCTAAAATTCTGGTAACAAATTACCATTTTCAATGTTACCTTTAATTTTACATTACAAGTTTTAAAGAGCAAAGAAACGCCAAAAAAGATAAGTCTGTTTATACTCTATTTACTGGCAGAGCATACTTTTCTGTCAGGGGCGATCGTGGCAATTAACACAGGTAGGTATGGCTAGAGAGCCTATTTGTGGGTGTAACGCAGTATGGTCTCTCACTGTATAGACTATATATTGATTATTATTATTACACCAGCCGCCGCTACGCTATTTCGGTAAGATTATCTCGCCAAATGGCATTTAGTGAACTAATATCTTTGCACAAACTCACCCTCAGCAACTCCCCACGGATACTTTCTCCCTCTGACTTTCTTCCCGTCGACTTCGATAACGGTGTTCGAGCCCACGACGGCAAACGGAACCCGTTCACGTAACGCTTTGTGCTGCTTCTTCTCCTCCTCTTCATCGGTGTCAGGGAATTCGTAAATTTTGATCTTGTGCTGGGATATTTCGTTGAGAATCTAAAACATAACGATAACATTACATCAGTAGGTTCCCAGATATATCGAAGGTAACTGGCAAGAATTGAGGAGATTCTCTTCTTTAAGAGGCTATTCGGCTAGATGGCCATTGTACATGGTGAAGCGGAATCTCCGTACACTGTCAAAACTAGATTGGCGTTTTGTTATTTGTCATTATAGGAGCAGCTGACTAAGCAACAGTTTGAGGGAACCGTGCCTTGGCTAGTTGCCTGTGGGAGGGTGGGGGTCGGCCAGTCCACCTCGACAGGGTCGAGGTCTTGCAGCAAATATACCGTTGGTTGGCCTACTTAAAAGCTAGTAGTGTCCTTGCTGGAATATCACGGTTCTTTGCTCCCAAATCCGAGCGGTATCAACCCCCCAACCTTTTAGCTCCAAAATCTACCCGTGATAATACTATCACATTTGTGTGTGTGTGTTTGTGGGGAGGTGGCGCCAATTTCAGGTAAGGTTGGGAGTATTTTGATTGCATTTTATATGTGGTGCATTTAGATTTTGGGCCTCCATAAGACACAACGTGAAATTAGCAGTGGTTTTCTATGATCCTCGACATTTAGCCGGGAACAAATGATTTTTAGATTGGTATCATTTGTCATGCCGGATTGGCTGGATTTCAAAGATTGTGTTCCTCAAGGAATCACTTCTAAGAATAATACAGAACAGAAAGGAAGAGACCCTTTTATAGGAGTAGTCCTGGCACTGGCTTATTGTGCTATGAAAATCATAGGAATGCTGCAAACAGGACAGCCAGTGCAGGGAACTTGGGATTTTATTCGAGCTTCCCGAGTTCAGAGTAGCATTTGAAGTCTTTCCCCTCCATTTGTTCCCCAATGCTCGAATTTGGTTGAAACACGGACATCCTTACGTTCATAACAAAACTAAAGCGCAGTCATAAATTGTCTTGGCACAGCACACATACCTGCTTCTTGAAATGAGCGCATTCCTCTGGTGTCATTGTGTCTGCTTTCGCTAGTACTGGAATGATGTTGACTTTATCGTGAAGTCTCTGCATGAACTCGACGTCCAATGGCTTTAGGCCGTGCCCGGACGGCGCGATGAAGTACAGGCAGCAGTGCACTCTGCTGTCCGTGACTGTTTTCCGGTTTACTCGAGATTCGGCGTTCAAATATTCTTCGTATTTGGATTCTATATTCTCTATGACAGGCTGCCAACTAAAGTTAAAAGAAAGCATTGTTTTAAAAACTATTCTATGCCAAATAAAATTACCAAAAAATATCTACAGGTTTCCCTCTCAAAACAGGCCTCCACTTCTCCCCATTATGTACCACAAAAAAAAAATAACGAGAAAACAAGTAATCCATCCCTGCGCAAACATTAATTATGAGGTTAATAAGAGGCAAGAGATTAAGTGTAATTAAAATTAAAATCTCACATAAAACGGATAATTATCCATCTTTCACGTTGCTATTCAAAAATGTAAATAACTTTCAT
>QKMV01000699.1:0-19989 GCA_003287335.1 Lednia tumana
TTCCGATCCCCCCCGAACCCCCCGCTCGCTCGAGCCATATCGTGGCAGAGGATTTGAACGTGGTGTTTTTCTGTATCACTGAATGGCGACAATAACGTTATAATCGGCATGCCTACACTGCAGCGTGCTTGGGTATAGGGTTCACATTGTGCTTATTAGACCGGAAATTTATAGAGCCGACCCAGCTGTCAATCATATTCCTTCCCGCCGACCGCATCATCCAATAATATAGGCCTTTCATTTCCTCGTTGCCACAGTAACCCTGATCCGATACACGCTGGCAAATAGTTGTTATAGATACAAAATGTACATTGAATTGTTATTTCATTATTATTGCTTTTCGGCTCATTTCAAAATTACGTACCTAATGGCGAAATAATTTGATCTGTGTGCTAAACGAAGCCGCACCTAAAACGCTTAACGGATCAATAGATTTTGATTTCCATTCCCTAAAATGGTGTTCCTAGGTCCTTCACAAACCACCTCTAGATATTTGCATAGTACTTGAGCCTTGTTACTGTACGAATTGCGCCTACTGAATTGACTTAGGAACCGGATCAGTCAGTGGGACGTCAAGACTCCGAAGGAACCGGGTTCAAATACCCGGATAGCTAATCTGCGAGCTGACCATTGTGTGCAAGTTTTGAGAGTCACCCTTCGATATCCCCCCGATCAAGTATCATCTCTGCGATTAAACAGCGAGGAATGTAGCTGAATCAATCGGATGAAGAGATTAGCATAATTCATTACACGTGGAATGAGATAAATGCCTGTAGCTTTGTCTTTAATGCGCCGCGTGAGAGTGGAGATTGATTGCACTTTACGATCGATTATTTCAATTCGGCTGGCCGACGATTTGACTAATACGCCGCACCAATTTCCATGGCCAGTCGGTCCCCTCTCCAATGTTTTTGCGGTTTATGTGGCTTTCTTCGCGTAATTTCAAGGCGAATCCATGTCACATTGTTTGCTCTAGTATTATGTTGCATTTAAACTAACCTCTATCGGCCCTATAACCTTGGCAGTAACATTTACGAGGCCCCTGTTTTCGATACGACTACTTTCATTTTCACCCCTATTACAACTCTGCAGAAGGGTGAACTCGTTATATACTTATACTCGTTATTATTATTATATGGGTGGTGTGTTAGTGTTCGTAAAATTCTACATCAACAAATTTAAGAACGGACGCCATAAATTTCGAACACTTTCTGAATTTGACGTGTTATACAATTTAACAAATCAACGCCTGCTCCGCTTATCACATCCACATCAAGCAGCGGGGTGAAAATGATCACAAACAGAAGATAATCGTGTCATCTCTTTACAGCAATACTCGACCTCGCGTTAATTTCAGCGAGCTCTTTTTCGCCATGCAAACTATGAAAGCCATGCTGAGTAGAGTTAGCGAGCATCCACCTGTGCACAGAGTTAATACGGCGTGAAGTACGGAGTGCTTATCGCATTAGCCAGGGTATAGTAATTTCTAATAAGAAGTAGCCTATCTGCAGGGCTTCACGTAGTTAGGTATTGCATACAGCAAAAGTTAAGTAGGCTACATACTTGAATAACTTCCTTTATCTACTGCATCAAGCGCTAAGCAATTAAGTACTAACCTGTAGCTAAGACAGAAGAATTGACACCTATAGCTGAGCGCGAGCCGAGTGGAAATTGTCGGCATAATGACATCGTGACAATGCTTCGAGCGGCGCAGTATAAAGTAATTGACAGTTTACTGGCTTCGCTGTTGTCCGTTAATAGTGCAAATTAGCAATAGCCTTCCAGTATCTGTCAGAGTCAGCCATGTGCGAGAATGTGTAAAGTTATCTGATTGCATATTATTTAACTCTGGCAGTTTAATTAATGTTCCAATTCTATAATCTCTTGCGCTAATTGATTGATTCAAAGGCATGGTGTGTTCGAAGGCATTATGTCAACGAATCTTCACCGCGACCGCGGCAATGCGATTAAAATAATCCGCCAATCATCGTTTAATTGATCAATTGATAGCCAGATTATCGTATAAATCTTGCGACGATCGACGCGCGAGCTTTTAGCCCCGAGGAATCGCGCGACTTTGTTCGCGTCCGCGATTTTACATAAAATCAGCTCGGCCGAACATACGCGAACGCGGCCGAACGGCTCGGCCGAGTCGCGCGAGCGAGCCAGCTTGTACCTGAAAAACTCTCTTTACATCCTCTCTACCTAACTACACATCGTGCGAATAAAAGCTGCGACGGCGATTCAATTCCTTGTCGCTTCCCGGTTTACGAAGGTACCGAGATATGAGAAACCGGTTTTCCGTTCACTCGCCCTGCCGCCGCCGCCACCGCCGCCGCCGCCACCGCCGTCGCCTGGCTGGCTGGCTGGCTCGCGCAGCGAAGATGTCGGCGACGATGATTCGGATCCCACGTGACCCGGAAATCCAGTCGTTCGTTGCACCAAACCGACCAATGGCTTCATTTCGTACGTCCACGCCGATTAATTTGCCAGCGCGGCGCCCCCCCCCCCCCGTGCCCCGCGCGCGTCCAGACCGCGCGTCCGGAACTATTTACACAATTGTACACCACTTAGTTACAGTGGCGGCCCAGGTTGTTGCTCGGGCTTCGGGCCGGCGTTATGAAAGTCCAAACTTCTTCCGAACTATGGTAACCTCCGAACAACGTGGAAACAAAAGAAGCTGGCTGGTTGTCACCGTGGTGACCACTAGGCTGTTCGAAGGGTAAAATAGCTCGGAAGAAGTTTCGACCTCGCAATTGGTGATTGAGCAGTGGCATTTTTCGACGATAAAATTAAGCCGTCGTTGGGATTTTTATAGCCTCGGCAAGCGACTTCTGTCCCGATCCATGGGACACTCTTTTGGATGTACCATTTTAATTTTCACCTGCGTGTGGAGAGGAAATTAATGCATTGGTCCCGTAAAGGTTTTTGGCATTTTCTGCCTAATTTCAGCGCCGCTGGCAGCTTTTTGGAATGCTCGTGTACTTTTCGACTCCTCGTTTATCCAATAAACTAAACTTTCGCAAGAAACAGAATTTCACACGTGTGTGCGATAACATTTTTGCGAGAGCGCTAGACCATTGTTTTGGCGGTGCTTTAGCTTTGAAAATGCTGCCATGGGGGGGTCAGAACCCTGCTGAATCCCACGGTACCACCTCTCCCGGTCTACCGGAACTATTTGCCCATGACCCAGGAACCCGCCGGATTTGGTCCAAAGGAGCAGTGTCAAAACGTACGTCATGGTTTCTTTTATTATGTGCCCATCGGTGAATTGTGAGTCTGTCAACTGGGGAGAAATAAAATATTTTCATGGATATGCCGAAACCCTACTCATTGTGCTATGTGGATCATGAAATCATGCCAGTTTCCTTTCCTTGAAAGGTGTCAATATTTAACCATCAACACTAGCACTTTCATAAATCACACGCGAAAATGTCAATTCAACGCTCACGGGAACCAGCTAGAGCTGGGAAAACAGCGCGAACAGTGCTTGTTTATGCATGTAAACGCAAATGAGCATTGTAAATTAACAAACGGCTACAATGTTGGTTATACAAAGGTACGTTCTCCTGATTTTTAGGGTGGACAGTGTCTACCTTTACTCCCTTGGCGTTTCGCCACTGTTTGGGCGTGACCCCGTCTTTGGAGCTGCACACTACCGACCCAGGGAAGTGTCCGTCGTAGAAATATCCTCGACGTCCTGGTCATATGACTGCCCACAGAGTGCGTCTCGATGATTGGAATTTAGCAGACGGACTGAGTCTTTGATTAGGAATTTAGCAAATGGACTGCGCCTTGATTGGGAATGTATTCGCTTTGCGGGGAATTCTAGCACGCGAGCGGTTTTTTGTGCGCGGCGAATTCTTCGCGACGTCGAGTCTTGAGCGGCGACGGCGGCGGCGGCGCGCGCGCGGCTATTCTCGGGGCTTTCATTCTACGCATATTCACTTCTGCCACCGAATTGACTTTAGTTTGGCCTCACGCTTTGGCAAATGTGTGTTGGGACGCCGTTCACTTACGTCATCTCGTCTTTTTTTCGCCCCGAAACACGAGCTTTTTTTTCTCGATTGGACATTTTCAGCGAATTTGTTATGCCTAGTGCGTTTGTTCCGAGCTGGACACCTAAAGCCGAAATGTTCTTCGTTTTATCTTCGAAGTCTGACGTTTGATTTCGAGGAAACTTTGACAGAATGTGCGCCATGGTGTGCTGCTAGTATTTTGCAAGTTTGGTCGAAATCTAACTTCACGATCTGGAGATGCAAAACTAATTTTTGATTTCCGGTGTCAGCTCAGAAAACATGCACTGTAGGTAGAAATACATGATCAGCGCAAGCACGCAATTTCCGTCCGACTTTTAGTTCGGCGATGCAGTTCGTTTTCACGCCAGACATTTTAGCTACAAGTATGAGCGAATCCGCTTTTATCATTTCTTCGTTTTAATAAACCAACAGTAGTTTTGATTCAGAAATGAATTCGCGCGGTCTCGATTTTAGCAACTATACACTCGGCGCTGCAGAACATAATTCCGTCGCGGTCGTTGTTTCTTCACAATGCCTCTCGCGAGCTCAGCTATTTTCTATCCTATATATTACAATTTGGTTCAATAACTTCGCTGAATTGTTAACAGCTTGATGCGATGCGAATTAGCGCTGAGAACGTTGGAGAGTTCATTGAAAGCCGTGGCGGCGTGCAGGCGAAATGTTCGCCAAACTACGTCCTGGACCGACCCGGCGCCTCCACCGTCGGCGAAATCACTTCGTTGCCCGCTGCAAATACCGACTGTTTCTCATTAGCTTTCCTCTCCCTGAGCCTAGGGCTCCTAGGCATACTTGGCCAAACCTTGAAGACTATACGCGCACGTCACAATATATAATGATGATAAGAATGTATGTTTTGTCGTATCTTTCACAATCGAGTAATTATCTATATGAATGTTTTAATCGTTATGCTTTATGGTTTCACGATGGATTTCAGAGCCTTGAATGGATTAGATGGTTCGATGTGTTCAACGGTTTTTCTCTGTATCGTTGAGAATACTTTAATTGAGAAAATTATTTACAGTTTGAAGGTTTGCGCAAGAGAGGGACCATTGGAGGGTGGAAAGCAGAAAGCTTATAAGAAATAGTCTGAGTCGTGATTCATGACTCTGCCTAATTAGCGAACAGAAACTCACAGTACTGTGGTTTCTAATGTGCTCGATTTTCGTTTGCCTTCTCTCTTCACTTCACACCTCTCACAAATATTTTGAAAGAAAATAGTTGCTCCGTGTGAATCATTTCACATCGACGAAACGGCAATTGATGGTCGGCAGATATTCAGATGCATACTCGCGACTTTCATTTCTAATTGAACTTGCGCCTGATTCAATTTCAACCCTATTAAGTCAACCGCGTATTAGCTGCCGCGATGAGAAAAACACTGTGAATTTTACGCCATCTTAAATGTCCAGCTGTATACCCAATTTTTGTTCGGCATTGTTGTTGATCCTGATAGGAAAAACAAAGAAAATGAGAGCTGAACATTTGAATTTGAGTAGGGATGACTGAAATGACATGTAAACAACCCTCGTGTCTGACGGGCTACGTGGACAAGATGGAGGAAGAAACGCTGTGATTTTAAGAATATTAAAATCACTTCCAAAATACGTGCTTACTCGAGGACACGAACCCCGGGCCTTTTGCTTACCGGGCAAATGCTCTAAACACTGAGCTAAGCAAGGTACGGCATTTCGGAAGTTATTTTAATCTATATGAGTGGTAGATCTCAATTGAGAATTTTAACCAAGTGGCTTTGACATGTTTCAAAGATCGCACCGGAACAAGCAATGCTATATACTGCGCTACACTCTAACCAACTCGAATAACTCCCAGTTACGTGGGATACGCTGAGATGACAAGGATTAAACATTTAAAGCCAAATACACGGCTAGTAATAATTTTAGGAATATTAAAATCACTTCAAAAATACCTGCTTACTCGAGGACACGAACCCCGTAACTTTTGCTAACCGGGCTCTAATCTAATAAAGTTCTTGAGTATAAGCAGGTATTTTTGAAGTGATTTTAATATTCTTAAAATTATTACTAGCCGTGTATTTGGCTTTAAATGTTTAATCCTTGTCAAACTCTGCGATTATTTCACCGTGCGAATCTCGATCGGAAACGGCCAATCTAATCCATTTGTCCACCAATTGAATCCACCAAAACAATCATCACGAATTCCGCAAAGAGCGACCGATCTATTCGATCTAGTTCCCGATCTTATTTTCCCACAAACCGAACATAAATATCGTCCGCGCAGAGACTCGAACCGTGCAGCGAGAGACGCTAGGTAGAGAAGGAAAGAAAAAATCCACGATACTCATGATAATGAACTGCTCGCTTCGTATATTTTCTACGCATTCTTTAGCTCGGCGGGCCATCTCTGAAATTTCGTTGGCCACGTTTTACCAATTACATAGATTTCTTACCGCTTCGGTTTGTTCCAGCAATCCTATTGGTTTAGAGTGCACATGGCGAGCGATCTTATAGCATAGGACTTCACCAGTGGCGGACTCTATGGTCCAGTCAATTTTTATATACCTATGGAGTCTTTACACCCAAGCCATGGTCTCTACATTCCCATGTTAATTTCATAACTTCATTTACAACTAATTATTTAGAACAAGCTTGAATAACAATATCGTCAGGTTTTTGCAACGATGTTTGGCATCCGATTTTTTTTGCCAATTTTGCTAGGGACCACATTGCTCGCGTTTCTATACTGAGATATACACGTATACTATCGCGGCCCACGTGGTGAGGGGGGCCAGACCCCTTAAAGCTTATGTAACGAACCAGATTTTTTTTGTCAGCACCATGCGAGCTATTTTCTGATGATTTCAGTACCCCAGTGCACATTTGTCTTTTCAGCCATGGACTTGGCCGATGGTATTGAAATTTGCAGGAACTGTAATCAAATACTGTGCTCCTGAAATGTAACGCAAAACTTGACCTTAGCTCTAAGCAGGACCTAGCAGGACAATGGGCCATTGGTATTAAACGTCATTTGGGCGAGTGAGAGACAATAGGCGATCTAAAACAGTGATATAGTGCGGGAAGATCTGTACGTCTGAGGGACGGTAACCATACAGTCTGTATAGTGAGAGACCATTATGCGTTACACCCACAAAATAGGCTCGCTAGCCATACCTTCTTGTGTTAACTGCCACCATCGACTCTGGCGGAAAAGTATGCTCTCCCAGTAAATAGAGTATATTAAGTGCGTTCTAAAATGCAAGCTGTAACGCGACCTCTAGCAGTCTAGCGTCTACGCAGAGGCAATCCACCGCTGGACTTTACTATATAGAGAGGTCATCGCTTCGATATCCTCTCGGCGGTTCAATCGCCCGTGACCCAATTTATTGAACCATCCTATATCAATTGTTCTAATCATGGACGTGCAATGCACAATACGCGGCGGTATAGACGTAAACGCCGAGATCATGCTATTAGCCGTGACCGCGCGAATTGCTCTCTCTGCCCGGCTGGAGTTTGCCCAAGAGGCTACCGATCCGATTGTTCCTTCGCCAACCAATTATTGCCGGTTCTGCCGGCCACTTGAAATGGCAGCGTTCTCAGCAAAACAATACGTGCAAACTTTTCCGCGATAATCTTCGCACTCGTCTCATTCATATTCGATGCGTGGTATCCATGATCGCTCCGAAGAATTTAGTAGTTATTGCGCGTTTGTTTATTTTTTAATAACTGCGGCTGAGAATTTAACAGCCATGCCAACAGCCAGTCGGATGTAATAGTTTTTGCTGACGGGTGATTAACTTTTTAACCAGCTGTTTAAAACCCGGCGCTTGTCTGTTAGGCACCGTGGTGAGCACGAAATTGGCTTACGACATTATTGTGCACCTGCATTTATCAAATGTTTGAATCACGGTGTTATACTGTTATCCAGAAGTTCGCGATTGTGTGCATTGCACCCATGCCTACAATTAACAATTTTCTTTATTCTCGGTTATATTACTTGGCCAGAACAATGGCCTATTGTGATAACAGTCCGCTGACTTTCTTGCGGTGTGCCAATTGTTACGATATCTTGACTCGTTGGAGGCAACAAAACTCTAAACATGAGTATCGTATCGTATCGTATCGAATCGAATCGAAGCGTAGTGCCGCTTTGCGATGCACCGAACATGACAAACGCCCATGCCCGTGGGTGCAGTTTCTTTGCTTGCGTCGCGATTAGCAGATTATAGACGGTTTCACTCAACTGTCACTCTGTGTGGTGTGTACAATCTTGACGGTCCCTGCAGTGAGCAAATACGGAAACATCAGACGTGCAGCTGTTAGTTTTTGCAGAAAAAGAAATGAACGTGAAGAACTTGATTCGTTCGTTTTTGTGGGACTGCTCCTGTTTTCTTGCTTACTTTCTACGAGGGGATGTGATTCGACAACTCACGGGTAGCACTTACTTCTTCTACATACGTTCACGCGTTCTCTGTTGAAAGTGTTGACAAGTATGGCCTTGGATTAATACGGCGACCATCTCGGTATAGCATTCACACGCACAAAAACAGGATTGCATAAAACCTGACTCCCGAGCCTCCCAAAAATCAACCACAAACAGTATCGACGACCGCTTCTTCAGGAGTCGAGACACGCTTCTGTAAACTTACTATTCCTGTTCCTTGCCGGCATTTCATCCTATCCTAGAATAAACATCTACGCGTATAACGTACCGATGATACCGAATGTCCGCCACTATTTCATCTTCATCCGCATGCAACCTCAGTTCCCGCCGTTTGTCGGAGGGTCCCTACACTAACCCGGCGAAGCGAGAGAGTGGTTGCCCGGATAGATCAGCGGTAGAGCACTCGAATAGTAATCGAGATGTCGCGGATTCGCATCCCGGTTCGGTTGCACATTCCTCCTGCTTCGTTTCTCTTCCAGCCTTTGCTTTGGTATACAGGTTACAGCTCCCTTCCAGAAAAACCAAATGCTCAACAAACCTAATAGATAATGAGGCGATTGCGTGTGTTTGAAGGAGTGGGACCGTTGAAGGGATTGCCGCCATGATGGCTGCGGTTCGATTAAATCTTTCAGGCGGTTGTCGGTTCTTTTTTGTAGTGAAAAGATAGCTTGCGAGGAGAAGACGTGTGCTTTCAGAGCTCTAGAACTCTAGAGCTGTTGTTGCCCCGAAACCAACGAAATCCCGACATCGTGCTTCACCAGGGAGACTCCCCTTGCGAATCTCATTACTGACGGTCGTTCTTTTCTATCATTCGCAGGCTATTACCAGCCAGCCGGGCCTCTCATCTCGGCCCACCACCACCACAGCCTTCCAAAAGCGTCGGCGTCGGTCCTTCCGACGCTCGAAGCGTCGCCTACATCGACGCCTCCGACCAACGCGCCCTCCGCGCCGCCCCCCGTCTCGGCGTCGACGTCGTCGGGTACACGCGGTGGCGACGAGTCGTCGGACAACGACGTCGTCATCACCGCGTCCTCGTGCCACATCCCGGCGAGCTATAACCCCGGAGGACCGCCGAGCCAGAGTGCCCCGACGTACCGGTACCAGAGCTACCCTCTGCCGCCGGCACCGCAACATCACCAGTACGGCTACCCGAGCCAGTATCCTGCACCGCAGTACTACCCCGTGGGGGGTGGGCAGGGTGGAGGGTACGCGCCGCCACCCCCGCCGCACTACCACAATCCGGAGCTGTGCTACACGACGCCGAACTACCCGCCGGCGCCGCAGTACTACCACAAGTCGTATAGCACGCCACCGCCAGTCAGCTATCCGAGGAGGTATGTTGTGTTTGTCACTGGTTGCTCGCACTTGGCGACAGTTACGACCGGCAGATATGTCAACCTGGCGGGGGCTCGACAAGCGACAAAGAAGTACACGTTTTAAAATACCTTATAGCAGTTGAGCCCCGAGCGTGATAACGTCCTATCCATATATCATTCATTCATTTTCATTTTCAAATCATTGCTTACAAAAAACTGTTGGTAAATGAGTATCTCTGCCAAGAACTTACTAGCAAACTCCCAACGTTTGGCGAACTATATTGTAAGCTTCCTCAGGACGAATGTGAGGAAGCTTTCAATAGTTCGCGAAACGGTGTGAGTTTGTGTGTTAGATGTCCTTGGCAATGATACCCATTTACTAACAGTTTGTTTTTAACTAGTGCTGAGATTAGGAAGAAGATAAAAGTCTGAAGAAATTAATAAATCATTGTTTATTTGGCATCAAAAGAAAGGTACCTACATAATTAATTTTTTTTGTCACAACTCATTCAAGTAAATACCTATGAGCTCACACCTAGCTGACACGAAGTAAAACCCCCTTGTGCTTGGACTGACTTAATAGAAATTATTATAATTATGATGAACAGTTGGACAAAAATGAAAAATAAAATGACACGTGGTACAAAATACAAATACTAACTGGAAATTAGGCAAGCAGAACATCAAACATTTTGCGCGACTTTATGGCATGTTATAATTTAATTTACGATGAAAATTAATCCCTCACACAAGCCAGCAACCATTTCATCAAATATTTCATCAAATCAAATGGTAAATCACGTTATTAAAGTACTGTCACACATCCTCTTTCCAAGAATGCTGTTTGTTTGATGCTACGCATATATTGTGCTCTGTTTTCGTCGAATATTCGAAGAAATCCGACACATCCAGCCAACCAACGAAACTAACGGTAATACGAGAAGTAGTTGCATTTTTATTTTTCAATGTTTTCTTTAAAACATCGTCAAATCCTCGGTAAATCTTTAATCAAATCTTTGACCGCGTAAATTAGACTTGAAGAGATGGTTTGCAGAAACGTGTTCAAATGGCATCACGCTCGTAGCGCCCCACCCCCCCTTTTTCCCCCTACCACTCTTCCAGCCACCTCTCCTCTGAAAGAGGATTGATGTTCCATTGAAGTAATTTCCGATTTACGCTCCACACGCAGCAGCCTGCTCGGGAAAATCAAAACATTGCATTTTCCCACTTCCACCGAAAGGCTTTCAAACTAGAAGGTAACTCTTCTTGTGGTAACTCTTTGCTCTGACCGATGTGCTCCGTGGCTGGATCCAAATAGGACTTTAATCAAAATAGCAGTCAACCTGACATTGTGGATTTTGGCTGGTTTCCTTTGTTTCCTTGAAACTATACGAGACTTTATTCGGTTTGTATTTATCTTAATTTTCTTGATTTAGTTAAAGATTAGCTGATCAACCCATTGTTTATTTTGTGTAACCATCTACCTCAGGAATATTCCTACCCGTAAGGTTGTTTTATGGAAGAAAATAAAGTTGAAAAGAAATTTGTTTAAATCGTAATTTTCGTAGATACTAACACAGATATTATATCCAGCCATAAAGAAAACCCTAGGCACGAAGTAAAGCCACTTGGGTTGTGATTCTCGTATCCTGTCTGCCCAGACAAGAAAAAAACTTGCAAAAAGGTTCATCTCTAGTCTTTCCAGAGAAAATAACAATTGTTGTGTAGTGCTTTCCCAATGGGGCAAAAATTTCTAAGAGGCCTTGTTGACTTGGCCTTTTTACGAATCTTCTTTAGACCATTTTCATAATTGTTATACCCGAGTCAATATGGATATTAAAAACATGTTTTCCCATGCATTTCTTGTGGGGATACGTTTTTATTAAATACATATCGACTCTGGAATGGCAATTTTCCTTGGCTGGCCGTTCCTTACCTTCTTACCTCTCCAGTACCTTCTTATAACCATTAGGATCACAGAATCCAGACACTAACCATCTCTCGTCTCTCTCTCTCCACCCCATCCAGGTACGGGCCACCGCACCCCTCGCAGTACTACCCCCCGGAGCTGTACTCGCAGCCCCCAGAGCAGCCTGGCAGCCGTCAGATGGTGGCCACCGCGTCCACCAGCTACCAGCAGGCACCGCCGTCGGAAGCCTACCCCCAGCCACAGGCCCCGGCGCCTCCAGTCGTGCCCATGGTGGACTCGTATCCGCCTCCCCCGGCGCCCTACTACCCAGGGTATCCGCCTCCCGCACCTCCTCCCTGTTACTCCCACTCCCCTCCTGCTAGGAGTCTAGCATATATAGGTGAGTGGAATACCTCCGTACACGAAAAACTGATTTACAAACTGGATTTGGGTGCTAAGAAATCCGCTAAAGCTTACCTAAAGTTTCGTTGCACTATGGTGTAAGCGTAAACTATGTAGTCTGTAAATCAGTTTTTGGTTTTTTAATTAGTGTTAAGACTAGAAGATAGACATGAGTCCAAAGAAATTTATTCCTTCGTACACGTTTCATTGTAGATGTTTGGTGGATCCGAATGATCGTTCATGGTATATACCAGGCCAATCAGTTTCTTGCCACAACATTCCAGTGAATTTGACTTAGATTCTATGGTGGTCAAAAACTTTCGAAAAATATGCCCTCTGGATGTCAATTGGGAATTACTGAGCCAATTTCAAGGCTGAGATTTATAAATTGAGGGAATTTGAAAATTTACCGTAGGTTTTTAATGATTTAGTATTTCGGTGGTTGCACTTGGGCCACGGGGCGCCAGTTGAATAAGCCTACGTTATGCTTATGGCTGGAGTGCGGCAAATGGCTGGAATTTATTTTGTTGGGAAATACGAGGTAGCGTGACTTACCAGGAAAGAAAATTGACGAGTCGAAAAAACATTTAAAACACTTTCAAACGTTTCCTTGTGTGCCTCCTTCAGTCTCAGGCAGGAGACAGGAGGGACTTAATACCTCCGCTAAAGACGGCATTTGCAAAAACGTTTCAGAGTGTTTAAACTGATCTTTGCACTATTTAGTCTTCTTTTCTGACAAACCGCACTCCCTCATCTTTCCTCTCAAAGTACATTCCTTACACCTTACACACTGCAGATATCTAGTGGACCATACTGATGGATTTTAGAATATATACATTATATTGTAAAAAAATTGTATTGTAAAAATTGAAAAAGAAATTTTTTTATTGACCCCTGTTCTAAATTTGGAATGATTTTTGCACAAGGATTTTAGGCCTTTCGAAGAAACTTTTGCACTTGAATCTCTTTTTTAGCTTTAAGTTGAGATTTTGTCTTGCATTTAGAGCAGTAGGTACCTACTCAGTATTAGTATCATTAAGAGAAGTTATCCAAAGTTTTAGGAGAGATTTAATTGACTGTAATACGTTCGATACTTCGTTGTTTCATCGTTTCGAGTGTTTGATTTACAAAAAGTATTCCCAAATTATTTACTCGCTACCTAATAACCTTCCATTCAAAAATGTGCAACTCTGATGAAGGCGTTTTGTTTGTCGACAGATACAGCTTATCAAGGGTGTCCTTGTCCAATGCAGTCGTGTCCAAAAAACGTCCATACTGGGCCTCTTACTGGTGAGGGTAAGGGGCCAGACCCATCTGCTGCGTTCATCCATCATTTGCCGCTACCACCCGTGGCCCTCGCGCTCCCCTCGGAGCCCCCCCACGCCGGGGGCCCTCCGAGCCCCGCGCGAGGGAGTGCAGGAATGCACCCGACGCCGTCGCCCCGCCTAGCAACCGCTCAAGGCAGCGACGTAACATCGTCGTCGGCGTCGTCTTCATTCCGCGGGAAACGAGAACCATCCTCGTTCGCGTCGCAAATATCGTCGGAAAGCAGATCCGTTAGCCAAGACCCGTCGTCGATGAACGTCGGTCTTCTAACGATACACAAGCCATCGAGCGAGCCGGCCACGGTGCTCGAGACGCCCGTCCTTCTTCGCAAGGCCGGCTCGGTGGCTCGTGTTGGGACAGTAAACGTAGGCAACAATCAGACACTCACATACGGTGCTAGCTACAAACATCAGCTGCAGCCGCTCGACTTTACGAAAGTGGATCCCAAGGTGGAGAAGAACGTGAAGACGGAGATGATAGGTAACATCGAGAGCGGGGCGAGCTTGCCGACCGATGTCGGCGGAAACAACGCCAAGAAGAGGAAGATGAAAACGGAATGCGCTACGGCACCAAAACCAAAGAAACGCAACATTGCGGCAGCGCCCAAGAGATTGGCGGCAAAGTCAAAGCAGTCGTTGCAAGGAGACCTTGTTAAAGACTTAGAAAATAGTAAAGCTCCTTCTTTAAAAGCAAAATGTAAAAATCAACCTCTCTCATCGGCAAATAGTTGTAGTCTGCATAATTCGAAACAGAATGCCAAGAAGAGAAAGCTGAGTAACGTGGAGGTGCTGGCGGAGAACCAAGAGCCGACTCCGTCACCGTCGGCGCCTGCCGTTGTGAAGAGCAAGCCCGTAGCGAAGGCAAAAAGCAAGGAACCAAAGCCGAGTAGACCAAGACTGTGCCCGCCGAGTCAAGAACCGACCAAGGCGAGAAACGTTAAAGTTAGTAAGAAATCCGTCGGGATTTCGGAACAGCTGATCGAGCGGCCCGTTTGTGATTTGACGGCAACGACCCTGTGTTCCAATGGCATCGTCGTTTCGTCCACGTCTTCGTCCCCTCCGGCGAAATCCGCCGCCAAATCCGGCGCGAGAATCGTTCCTAAGGCGGCACCGATCCGGAGGAAACTAACGAAATGTCAGTTAAACAAAATCCAGCAGCAAGTCTTGAACAATGTCGACGAAACAATTGTGGAGGTGGTTAAAATGGCTGTGTTGGTGAACCGTAAGAAACTGGCGCCGAAATCGAAGGTCGGCAAACTACAAAACGTTCCAAGCTGTGTCTTAACGGCGGCAGCGGCCGTCGGAAAAGTCAACAGTCGCCGGAAAACCGACTCTGACGTGATAAAAGTGAGCCACATGCTTCGTAGTCATGGCATCCAGGACGGTTGGGAGGTGCATAGTATGCCGAAAGCGTTGCCTGCTTTGTTGCCGGTGCCGGCAGCGGCGCCTGTGAAATGCAAAGTTCCCGCGGCGAAGAAGGCGACGGTGAAAAGTGGTGCGGTTTTGCCGAGTGCGGAAGTGGACGTCTGCCTTTCGCCGGTGCTGAAGAAGGGCAACTTTCTGAAGCCCAAGTGGTCCAATGGATGGTGTTGGGAAGGGGACGCATTCCAGGCGAAAGTTCATCTCAACGTGAGTTCTCGTGTCTAGGCACTCTAACGTTCTTGTTTTAGTTTATTTTGTTTGACCAGAAACATTTCTATTTACATCCATCAAGTTCACTCCAGCTTCAAATGTAGCAGCCGATAGATTTGTAGCTTTTATATTGAAGAGAAAACTTGAATATAAGACCAACGATAATTTTTATCGTTTTTATTTTTTGGCTTTGAAAATATTGTGAAAAGACTATAACTAAAATATAGAAACAAGGTTTGTTTCTAGCCGGTATATAAATGGCATTTTTCACTTTCACCACTTTCGGTTCATATTGAAATAAATTTTGAAGTGTCTGAATGGTATTGGATGTTGCTACTTTTAAACTACGCTAGGTGTGCCAAATAGTAGTGGAATTATGAGAAAGTAGTTGTGCTTAAAATTACCGAGTAGGTATTAAAATATGGTATCTATAAAAGTAAGCTGCTATTTTGGCTCCTTATCTTCAACCCAAAAGGTAGATAGATTACCAATCCGTATGTTGGAAGCAAACTGTGTTGCTCTTTATATTTAAATAGTTTACGTCGAAATCAAAGCATCATTTTCACACTCGAGAAGTTACAGAACGTTTACGTCGAAGACGTAGATAGAAATACTACACCGCTGCAACCAATGCAGGCTAATACAGTAATTGCTTTGGCCTATAAATTGACTTTTGGCAGGCATCTTTCCCATCATCCAGCTCTAGGAAGCTGGCAAAACCTTGCAATCAACTTATCCTTTAAGTTCACTTCGCAGTAGGTGAAAACTTGGCACGTCTATTTCCGTAGGACCAAACTCCACGTATTTTGACGTTTGGCTAAACGTACGATTCTCTAACAGCTTGCTTCTCCAACAGAGCGAAGGCACGAGCGTGGAGCGTATTTGCTTTCCGTCGATGCGACACGTGGAAGGCGACATCATCCGGCCGCTGGACTGCATCCTGCTCAAGTCGGGAGCTCGCAGAGTGGACCTTCCCTACGTTGCCAAGGTGTGTTCGCGGGCTCATAAAGCTGCAAAATGCAACGGTAGTGGAAGCCGCATTGTGATAAATCAAACACCCTGTAAAAAGGTGGAGGAAAAGTAGACAATTCCATCAATTTTGTGAAAAATGTAAAATAGGTACTAAACGTTTTTGAAATTCCTGAAGAATAACCCGCTCCCTGACACAAACCATCACCTAATTTAATATTCGTGAAAAACATCTGTTACCAGATCAAAAATCACAACAACTTGGCTTTTTAGAAGTGAAAATATGAGAAGTTGACAAAATGTGAAAATTCACTTAAAGCTTGGCCTTTGCTGGTTCAGAGATAAGCAACTATTGCACAAGGACTGTTCGCTGACCTGTAGTTCCTGAACAGAATGGTCACTCATACCCCTGACAACCTCCTGACAACGTAACTTTATTTCAATGATCTCACAAGCAGCCAGCTCGCTAAACCTGTTGGTTATCACAGAACTGGATATAAGATTAAGAGCATCCTGGGCCAAATTCAAAGTGCTGCCCATTTTACACTTACCGTAGATCGTGGTACTATTCAATCTTTATTGTTTAATGTAGTTTTGGTTACGATCTGGTTTCACGAATTGAAAAGACTTTGCACGTTCCTACCTTTTTTGGATTGAAATTGTAGTTGCCAACTTAATCTAAATTGTTTAGGCGGAGTGGTCAAGGCGGAATTAATCTAAATTCTTCTTACTCATCTTCTAATTTCCATAGTTTAGTCAGTGTAATGAGTAAGTAGCATTTGCCACCCCTGGCCATGATCCATCTTGCCTATGCCTCTTTGAAAATATTTCAAACTTTTTGTTTCCATTGACTGTAAGTGGAAATCATTCAAAGTTCCCGTAATTCTGAATGTATGAAAATTCATACATTTAAGTGGGGATGCGGATGCCTCTTCGCTCATTTCCATCCTCGTAATTATTTCACGAAATGTTTAAAATTACATTTTTACGAATTCTCTGCTCGCACAGAAAATGCAAACTATTTAAAACTATTTTCAAAGCAACCCCCCGTGCACATTTAGTTCTACAGCACTGCGTTACCTTGTTTCTGGTAGGTGGCTCAGCTGTGGGAGAATCCCGACGACGGGGAGATGATGGTTTCATTGCTGTGGTACTATCGACCTGAGCACACGGACCAGGGCCGCCGCGGGGAAGACATGCGGGACGAGATCTTTGCGTCCAAGCACAAGGACACCAACAGCGTGGCATGCATCGAGGACAAGTGCTACGTGCTCACGTTTAACGAGTATTGCAGGTGCGTTAATAATTATTTTAAAACGGGTACGTGTGCCGAGCACGTGCGGAGGATGGAGATAGCTGTGTTTTTAAAAAAAAAAGTTAATAACTGGGCTAAACTGCTGAAAACTTCTAACAAATAAACGGCCAACGTTTCATTTTCAACGTTTCAAGACATGAGTCTTAAAAATTTAATAGCTATGTTTATTGGTCAATCTTTAAATTTTTGGACCTCGGTCTAGTGATAAATAACAGTATTAATTTCAATCTGTTTTATACCAGTCACAAAGTGTGGCAAATATAGCTATGTGAAACATCCTGCAGATCTCTATTAAAAAATACACCTTTTCCAGCCACGAAAAGAATACTAGATATACCCACTAAGTAATGCCACTTGGCTTGTGTTTGCCATAGCTTGCCTGGGTTAAGAGCCAAGACCAACTTGTATCAAATACCCAATTTTGTATGATCATTGGAAGTGGCTTTACTAGTGGGTATACTTAGTATTCTTTTGTGGACTGGAATAGGTCGATGGACTCTGACATGTTTTGGCATAGAATTATCAAGTATGCAGGAAACTTTTTGTCTCCACTTCAGTTGCAATTTTTCGTCACTTTTCTGGATTTCCATACCTGCCGCTGAAGGCGTTTCACATCAATAATCCACTCTAACAAAACCAGGGCTTGAAACCGACAACCAGAAAAAAATTCTTTGAAACCAAAACCGTCTGTTTGAATTGTCCAAAGAACGAAACTGGGAACAATGCATTATATTTTGGCAGTTTATTTGGGCTTTTGTAAGAGTCTAGGAACCAAAAAAGAGCCAAAATCTCCAAAATTTGAACAATTGTAAGTTTTTTCATTTCTCACTGAAATCAATTTAAAAGAAAGGTTCAGTCCTGGGGTGAAATTAGCGGTGAAAAAGCCAGACATTTTTCTTGCCTTCAACCCAATTTTTTTCTAAAAACAAAGTTTACCGTGACAGAATCATGAAAAACATGTAATTAACATGTACAAACACCGGTATTTACACAACAAGCAAAATCGGTATTTTTTTTTTAAAGAACAACCCAAATAGGAAAAACACAAAGGCACGACAAAAACCGTAATTTCAAACAGTTTTAGTCCCGACATAAAACGCTAAAACAGTAATGACAGAATGCCAAGACTACGGTGCAGACGCTCGTCATCTCCCAACCCCTCCCAGTATCTTTGCTCAGTCTCCGTGTGGGTCACTTATCGGCAAGGGGGCCAGGATCTCAGTTTTGAACTGTCTGCCGAACTGTTAGCATTGTAACAGCCGAAACTTTGCAATTACCCCAAAATAAAATGGCAGCTAGGATGCCACCAGGGAAAGATGGAGAATTCGATGAATAGGATTAACTTCAGAAAGAAGTCCACACCTTTGTCTTGAAATAAGTTCCATTGCTGAAACCTCCCTGCAACATTTTTTTACACTAGCTAGCCAAAAAGCCGGTAGAAGCACGGGACAAGAACAGAAAATTTATACGCAAAACATTTAGACCTCTCATTTGAGAATGGCATTTTTTCGGTTCAAAATTGTTTGGTCTTGTCCTGTAGTACTTGCACGGACATTTTTGCTTGCAATAATAACAAGAGACTTTATTCGAGTAAGCAGGTATTTCTGAAGTGATTTTAATATTCTTAAAACTTTATTTATACTTTATTTTGTGATTTTGCATTTTAAAGACAGGTGGTATTCAGAGAATGACACAAAATTAACACTTTATGCCAACTTAGCTATTCTACCATGCAACCTTGTTTCATAACTAGTTTCAGTACTACATGCTCAGTATAATAAACCTGAAAGACAATATTTCCAGGCACTTCACAAAAAATGAAAAATCTCATTACAACTTCTGGTAATTGCAGATATCGAGCAGGATCCCGCCGACAGCAAGAAGGCTCGCGCGACATGAGCGCAGTGGTGCCATTCGCATCCGAATATCCCCGGGCAAGCCGCCAACCCACTAGCTCCGTTTCCCCCGATATGGTTTTCTTCTGTCGACGCGTCTACGACTTTCGGCAGAAGCGAATCTTGAAAAACCCTTGCTGATTGCATCGTCAAGTTGTACAGGAACGAAACAGGGATTTTGGAATCAAGAAGGTATTGTATCAATTAAACCAGTACCTAATTGCTATTATTTTTAGAAGCATTGTAGTAAAGTGTAATCTCTCATGCAGGATAGAGAGTGATGAATGCTGAAGACAGGGCGTGATTCCATTAAGTTAATCGATCAAATTAATTGACGTTATTGAAACTAGATTGCTTGATTTTATGAACAAATCGATATTTTCATTGCTGTTTTGGTTCTGGTGTAAATTAACGCATCATTTCACTGATGCGTTCGTGTTTAATAGCCACGTTGTTATGTTTCGCATGATCAAGTTGAGTGGCAATGTGTGACAATTGGAAACGATTTGTTGCGCACCATGCAAACAGCCCCGTTCAGGCAATAAGAGACAAAAAGTTTATTTACTATTAAGCTATATTATCAAACAAATTATCTCTAGATGTGTGTTTGAGTCACACTTCTCAGATTTTTTTTTAACTAATTGCAAATATTTTGAAGATGCTGGATAGTGACCATGTTATTGACAAAGGTACAATAATGCTTCTTACGTTTAGAAAGTCAAGCAATTTTTGCGAGTTGTAGCATTTGTACCATATTGTGTAAA